>JAQQZY010000027.1:30899407-30916949 GCA_030068375.1 Ostorhinchus rueppellii | reverse complement strand
AAAAATTATATGTCACATAATGTAAAATATCGGGATACGTATCGCCTTTAAGACCATGTATCGGGATACCCCTGTATTGCAATACGTATCGTATCGCGGCCCCTGTATCGCGAATCGTATCGTATCGCAAGGTTGTTGGCAATACCCACCCCTAATCCTCCATCTCTTTTCTCACTATGGTGACTAGGGTGGTGACTAAGGTACTGATGGGTTCCTCCTGTCAGCCCCATTTTTATATATCCTAATTTCATCCTTATGCTGCAGCTCCCTGTGGCTTTGAAAAATTAATAATGAGTATTCAATTTAAATTCATGTTTTTTAAATGCTATTCTAAATTTGAAGATTATGGTGATATTAGGTATTACAGGTATTATCTCCTACTGTCGCTGTCCAGACTGGAGGTGCTGAAATGCTTTGCTGCGTGCCTGGAAAAGGTGAAAAACGGTTGTCCAGAACATGTCACATATTTCTACATATGTCAATATGTGTTGGAGTTCAATATAAGTTTACACATAGGTTCAAAGCATGTTACTCATAGGTTAGAAATAAAGTGTGGATACACTAACAGGTATGGAATCTTTAACAGATTAATGACATTTCAATTAATTTCAATAGGGAAAATGGATTTGTTATACAAGCAAACTGAGTTACAAGCTTGGTCACAAAATGAATGGCATGTAGATGTTCATTAATGTTCAATATAAATTCAAAGGTTATTAGATCAAACCAAACAAAAATGACAAACGGTACATTTTCAACATAACGTATAATTAACTGAACATAAAAACAAGTGTCTAAATGTACTGTCATTTGCTAAACTTCATGGGTTTAACTAATGAATCAATGTTGTAGAAGATGAAGGTGTTTCCACGGTAACTACAGAGCCTCTGAATGTCCAAATAGGTCATATCTGAGGAAAATATGACAAACTGCATTTTGGACCATTTATTTACCCATACTGATTGGATTAGTGGATCAACAGGTATTAAACATTTTATTGTAGATCAGTAAATGCTATTGTTGGGTGGTGGATGGTTGGCTCATCTTTGAAGGTTATTAATGGATGGAGGAGCTGTGATGTCACCCATTGGTTTCTAAAGTGTCATTTTCAGACCAGTACTTGAATGAATGAATGATTTATTTATTTTTTAAAATGGGACAGTTCGTATTGAACATTTGCATGTAAATGCAAGAGATTATAGCCATAGGGTTAATCTCCACTTCCAAGTCCCATTGGCAGGTAAAAGAAAAAAAACAACATAAAACAAGCAAACAAAAAACCTTTAGATGTACAAAAATAAAAACAAGCA
The DNA here is from genome assembly GCA_030068375.1 of Ostorhinchus rueppellii. Lineage (NCBI taxonomy): Eukaryota > Metazoa > Chordata > Actinopteri > Kurtiformes > Apogonidae > Ostorhinchus > Ostorhinchus rueppellii. The sequence goes on along the minus strand of JAQQZY010000027.1, from coordinate 30,915,639 downwards.
ACACACAATCCACACAAACAGACAAAAATGGGGACTAAGGTAGCCACCAAGCAAAAAGTTATTAAAGTTTGCTCATGAATTATATTATAAATATCCCATTCTTACTTTTACACATGATTATATTGCAAATATGCCACTGTTGTTATTACACATGATTCTATCATAATTATTCTTTTGTTGTAGTTTATGACTTGGTCGTGCCCATGTTGGCTTCTTGGAGTCAGTAGTGACCATATTTGGGAGAAAGGGGCTGAACAATGACAACGCAAGAGGTCAACAAAAGCTAAGTACGAGCAGACTGACTCAGCGAAACAATAAACTTTGTCAAGACTTGCAAGTCGGAGTGATTTTATAGTTTTGCTTGTGCAACAAATGAACCACACCTACAATGGAGAAAAAAAATTAGCGAGTGTTACAACTTTCTGATACTTGTCTATTGGCTTCATTTTGAGATCTGTGTCCTTCTCCTTTGGTTTATATCTACCTAAATGTTAGATATGTTTATTTTGAACAGTTAAGGAGGTACTGTATCTCTGCTTCTTAAGTAAATTTTCATTGCTGGCAAGATCTTTCAAAAGATCATGTATAATATTAGCTGTTCATTTACGTAACTTTAGTCAAACCCTGTTGGCGAGTATGCACAAGTACTAAGTTACTGGTCCATCAATCAGTCACGGTCAGTAACATTTCCTCCCTCCACGGGCTGTTCCAGCACTGGTAGTGACGCAGAGTCTGTGATTTGTCCGATTACCTGGGCTGTGATGGACTGGTCCCTGACCCCGTGCAGCAGACACCAGTGTAAGATGACACATTATCAGATCGAATAGGTAACCATTTGCATCCATTTACCTTGCTAAACATAGTTTGCTTCTTGAACATGTGCTTTCCATTCAATCTCACTCACTGACTCATACTTGATCGCCCAGAAACACTTATAGCCAGCAGTGACTCCACCCCATAGGTTCTGTCCTTGCACATAGTTCACATAATAAAAAGATCCAGTATAGTGCATTTATGGCGATTTTCTACTGATTTTGTGCCTCTCTTCTTCCAAGTGATGCATAAAGAGCAATTAATATCGTAAGCATGACCAGTACAGTTTCACTTTAAGAAAGGAAATTTATGAATAAAGATTTGCCTCTAATACAAGCCCCCTTCATATATAGGCTTGGTACAGTCTGCAGCTGAGAAATATAAAAAGCCCGTCCATTAGTTGAAGACATTGAATTTGGATGAGAGGGAGGATCTAGGGAAGAGCAAAGGATGACTTCCCGAGCTGATGTTAACTTACTGAAAGCACTGACAACACTAAATAACACTGTCATGTTAAACAACACTGAGTTATTTTAGCAAACATGACAAATGATTTACACACACTAGCATTTCATACTAGTAATGTCAACTTCGCATATTGTATAAATCTACTAATTAGCACTAGCCGGTCTCATTAGCAGGATAGCTGACAGACTAAAGGTTAATGAAATACCAAATTAATGTTAACATTGGCTAATGTTGCAAAGGTTACAGACAGATTATTGTTAAGTACAAGTAAACTTCATGACAGAATGTCTGATTGTCCTATTTTTTTTTTTTTACTTCACAACCACAGCTACAGTAGAGTTGTCTGCCAGGGAAAATGTGCAATTCTAGCTTATATTATCAAACATAAACCCAGCAAACCATACACGTTAACAATTTAAATACATGTAACGGTCTAATATATGCACACTCAAACTCAATTTTAAATGTGCTTTCCATAATTAAATCATGTTATTCTTTTAGATGAGAACTGCAGCCTGTATAGGATTTCCCATTATCTTTGCATTGATTCGTCTCACTGCTATAGGCATAATGAGATGCGTGTCATAATATGAGCAACATTGAGTGATCCCTCCTCCTCGGTTAGACTACTAATTGAAAACACAGCGAATCAAGTGGTTCTCCAGAATAACACAATAACACTGCAGATTAATTAACTATCAGCCGCTTCAAACAAAAGTAATTAGGAGGTAGAGACCTCTGTGTCCTCTGTCCTCTCCCTCTCTCGCTCATTCATCGGTTCTCTCCATCATAAACCTTGGTGCAAAGATTGATCTCCGTGAAATCCTTTCTCAAATTGACACAGCCCAAATAGACAGGGATTGCCAGGCCACATTAGCATACAAAATGACAGAACTAATACAGAGGCTGTGAGTGGGCAGAGAGAAAAAGAACTAAAGGAAAATAAAATAATCCAAACAATAAATTAGACTTTCTCAGCTCGTGAATATTCTTGTCACGACACTGTTCACCTTGTGTTTGGGTTTCACTTTATTGGTGTATGCACTCTGTCATTACCACCGAAATGAGATTGTATGATGGAAATTGGTGGCAGCCGGTTGTTATATTTAGGTGGCTAATGATGCGAGCGAGTGTGAGAGGGAACAGAAGTAAACAACTAATTTACATGGCGAGGCACAATAGTCATAACTCCGTGTCCAGCTCTACCTCTGTCTTTGTGTACTTACACGCACAAGCCCGTTTGTTTGGTGAAGAGAGCGCTCAGGGGAGAGGCCGAGGGAACCAATGCACCACTTTGTTGTTAGTTGTTCCGAATGCTACGCAAACACCTTCAAGTACCGAGACCGGCCTTATCACGACCCGTTTTTTCTAATGAATGCACCAAACAGGTAATGAGTGAGGCATGCTGGCACATAGTGATGTGCACTGGGAAAGAAAATGGAATGTTATAACAAAACTGTTGTCGAAACTATATAGGAGATAAAAATGGGAAAAGAGGTAGGACTGTGCCAGCTCATGATTATATTTGTCATATGATCAGCTGTTCAGTGAAATCGCACAGATTGTAACATGGAAAAAATGAATAACAGAACTATTCACAACCTTTCTACTTATGGTGCGCCAGAAGGGACAAAATTAAATAAATACATCTATCATTAATTACTTATGTGTCATTAATTAATTGAAATTGGAAATACATAATTACGTAAATAAATACATCTATCATGATTTATTTAAATGTGTCATTAATTAATTGAAATAGCGATGTAAGCATATATAATTATTTCACTATTTAATTCATTATTTCATGGTCCCAGTGTCAGAGGGTGACAATGCATTTATTTTATCTGTCACCGTGGCTAGTCAACAGACACTAACATCTGATTGGTTATCCTCGACAGCAAGTCATGACTAATTGATCCCAGATAATTGAGCAATGCAAAACCACTCAACACACTCCGACACATTAGATGGGAGTATTCATCTGTACATTTGTTTGGACATGGTTCCTGCTGAAAAAAAAATGAAGGAGAAAGACTCATTCAATTGTGGTATATCTACTGTACAGACCGATGCCACCTACGCCATCAATACAGGAAGTAAACAGATATGCCGTCATGTTGGAAGGCAAGAGTGGAGGCTACAGAGTGACAGACTGTGTGTTTAGTAGCTGCTTTATCAGTGATAAGATATTTTAAATGGATTATTAGTGACAGTTTATCATTTATATTTGGTATACTGTTTTCAAACTCAGAACCTGCTGAAAGGCAACGCCCAAGAGTAACAGGCTGTGATTGATGGGTTTGACACTTGACAAGACATGGGCCAAGTGGGAGCAGGAACACCACAGTCACTTGTTGTGGCTCTTCAGTCATGTTTCATGGCATGGCCTGATGCAGAGGCCAGCCACTACCGGCATCCTGTGGAGCCAGAACGCTGGATGCAGAAGCTGGCTGGTGCCAGCGTTCTGCCATGATGTGTCCCAATATATTTGTCCATATAATTTATAAACATTAATTTAATGGCAGATATCCCTGCTTAAGTGAGATGTGAAGAAATTAGCTGGTTAATTGTGGTAGAATATTATTATTTGCACTTAAAGCACAATTTTTATTTTCACAAATTTAGAGGTAGAACACTTAAAATCATAGTTATGATAAATCATAGGGGGAAAAAAAACATCGTCATGAAAAAAAAAACAAAATCAATGTTGAGAAAAATTAAATAAAAACCATCTCTGAGGCATTTAGGAAGCAACGATAGCAATATAATCAAAACTAACCAATAAAATGCAATCATATTTATCACAATATAAAACTATGTTATAACATTTGTCATTATTGGTTTGTAGGCCAAACTCCTGAATTCAATGTGACAATACTTTTATGCATTTACAGTATGATTTAGACAATTATGTTATGAGGCCGACAATATGTCTGTCAACTGTGGACTGAGCTTGAAAATGCAGTGATTTTACAAATATGCTTCAAAGTTATGTCAGAGTGGAGAATTGTTTTTTTTAATCCATATAAAAACTCCAGGAGAAATGATTCCATTCCAGTCCAGGTAAGTATCCAGGTACCTGCAGCTGTAAGCATAAGAAGATGCAGACAACAGGGATGTTGGTTCAACATGATGTATAATGCAAAGTTTTTACTCAGATGCACCTAGAAAAGGTACCGTATCTAGCTTAAACCTCTAGAAACCACAGAAAACCAGAGGAAATCTTGTCCTTTGGTTTTAACTCAGCTACATTTTATATGAAAGAGAAGTGAGAAAGAAGGGAATTGTGATTCAGATCATGAATGGGGATTCTAGCTCACAAGATCATAATTTCTTTTGGTCAAAACCTCCCAGCTGTAAACTGAGGAGAGGCACCAACAGTTTACAAAAACAATGCTTTAATAAAATAAGACAAGCAATTTTAAAATAGCTTTGTTCAAAGACATGAACATGAAATAAAAATGCAAATAATCGGCCATGCTGCACAAACTAAAGGAAAATAGAATTGCAGGTCAAATCAGTTTTGCTGTTATTTTTTCTGGTTCGTTGCCAAGTCTTTATGTTGGTGTAAGAGGAATTTATTTTCAGTCATTGAAGTTTATATTCTTTTTTAATTTCGTTGTTGCTACTTTTCTCATTGAGGAGTGTAAGCTGATGTATGCGACACAAGCAGTGTGAGACTGATTAACCCTGAAACATAATTTGAACACTTACTACCACTTGCAAAATGCTGAAAAAAAAAGAAAGAAAAAGATAATCAAGGGTTGGTGGCGGACCTCTGCTGACCACACAAGCCCTCAGCTGGTGCAAAACGATAAAAATGACTGCACATTATGGGGGCTTTATTAAACAGCAGTTATCAGCTCTTTTGAATTTTCTTATGCTGCACTTTTCTGCTTCTATAAATAGATCAACAATAAAGCTATATGTAGTCGGTTTCTTCAAATGAATATCAAACTGAAAGTACATATACACTTGTAAAACAAACAATAATGAACTGAAATCAGAAATAAAACAGTATTGAACGTTTACTGTATTAAAGTACAGTTTGATGGACATCGAATACTTTTTTGAAAACTTCCACCCTTAAATCACGGCAGTTTCATTAAAGATTTTATCAGGTGTAATATTGATACTCCTCTAAATTTCTCATTACTTTATCACGTTTTCTTTCCTGACATGACTTAATGGAGATTTAGAGAGCATGACTACATAGCAGAAAATGAGATGAGTTAAGTGCACGCAAAGAGAAACTTTGTTATCTGGATTTAATGATGAAACGTTGCGTCACATATCTTCGTCAAAAGCAGAGAATCAAACGGAGCGTTAGGCATTTGATCACCCCCCCCCCTCCCTCCAGAAAGCCTCGGGTGCAGATTGAGATCAGAAATATTTCACACAACTCAAGTTTGATTGTGGTCTGCCTTGTCAGAGTCATGCTGCATAATCCTATTATTAGTGTGTTTCAGAGGCAGAGATTTGCTGTTAGATCCCTGTTTAAAGAAGGATCTAATTAACATCATCCTCACGTTATGGTGTTTCCTCTGGTGGGGATTGATCATGTTCCATTCTTTGTAAACACTTAGTCTAATGCAATTCGCTGCAGGGTAGTTAGACATATATGGCTGCTTTTTATATCAAAAAGTTTTATATTTGGCTGAGGAAAAGACATGCTTAACATTTTGAAGAAAAATAACAAAATCAGCTTTTAAAAGTACTGTATGTAGCTTTTTGAAGTCTAGTATATTTCAACCTGGAACAAAATGAAATGTGCTTTTCATGGGAAACACACACACACACACACACACACACACACATACACACACAATGAAAGCTATTAGGCCTTCTTTTCAGTGATGACGTAAACCCAATTCTTGTGAAGAATTCCTTCCTTTTATTACATCATCTGCAGAGGAAAGAATAAATACAACTGAACTATTAAATGTAGGTTTAAATATGCACTCTGTTGCATATGATGCGCTTCCCTTAGTTCAATAGGAGACCGAGATTATGAGCTGAGCTGAGCCAAGATCCGAAATAACCCAACCCTAATGTTTATTTTGCTTGCTTTTGTCGTAAATTATCAGCACTTATTTTATATATGCTTTGCTTTTTGGAGTGCTTTTTGAAAAACAAACCTGTTTTATCACTTTGCTTTTTTTGTTATTTTTTGTTATTTCTTACACAATACATAGATTTTCCTACATCCTCAACACCAGTGGTTCTCAACTGGTCTGGGTTCAGAACCCATTGTCACCCCTCCATGACAAACTGCATCCCAACTTGATCAAAGTTAAACTTCTTATGTATTTAATAAAAACAAATGGTGTTTTTTGAGGCTGAGATAATACAGAATATCCCAGTATGCCAACACAGGAGACAAGTCTAATGATAAACCAAACTGACCATGGTGACGCTAAATATGGAAAGATTCGCTTTTACACTTAATTGGGTACATTTCAACCAAAACCTAAAATGTGCACTCAGTTAAACATTTAAAGGGCATTCAGTCACTTACTCAAGCATTAAACACACTGAAGTTTTTGTCCTCAATGCAGGTGAGACCATATCTGTTCAGTTCAATTTTATTTGTAGAGCCCAATATCACAACAAGGTCACCTCACAGGGCTTCACAGAATTTATTGAATTGATAAAAAAACACAATGAAAATAAGCAAACAGTCAAATAAATAGTTAAACGGTCGATGAAGCAAATGCATTAATGTCCTGGGCATCTCCCCTCCTTAGACCCTCCTTCTTGGAAAGGAAAAACTCCAAAAAACCTAGTGGGAAAAAGGGAAACTTCAGGGAGAACCACAATGAGGGAGGGATCCACTCCCATGGATGGACAGGCTGTAGAAGTTGTAGTTGTAGGCTGTTATAGTCAGTGACATACCTGAGTTTTGCCATAATATTAAATGCTGTGAAATGTATGGTGTTAATTAGCATTACAGCACATTACCGTCACCTAGGGCTGCATGATTAATTGATATTAAATCGAAATTGGATTATTTAATTCGGATGATGTTTAAAAAGGGTAATCGGCAAATAGAATTTCATCCCTGTCTGTCTCTGGGCCGCGCACCTCCAGGCTACCATAGGCTCCTCCTCCTGACTGTGAGAGTGGTCTTCACAGTCTTTGGTCTCCACACATCAGTACAAAAATGCTATTTACTAAGGAGAGTGACAAGTTTGTGGATAAAAATAGCAAGAACAAGTCAGTTGTGTGGAGTTGGTATGGCTTCGAAGTTACTGACGAAGACCAAACCATCCCTCACTGCAAACTCAGCATGAAGGCAGTATTAGTCAAAGACAGCAGCACAACTAACTTATTTCAGCACCTCAAACTTTGCCACATGCCACAGTGGAAGCAGTACGTTCTAAATCAAGTTGGTAGTGGAAAAAATCTGGATTTTATTTTAGGCTAAAATTGTGCAGCCCTAGGGCCACCTACTGTTGGGTATTGTGAACGGATGATGCTTCACTCCATAAAAAATAAGCACAGAAATTGGTTTCTTAACTCATTCACTGCCATTGACGTGTTTTGGCGTCATTTCAAAGCTGTTCTGAAAACACCTGGTAGTGAATGAGTTAACATTATTTCTTGCCGAGGCGAAGACCCACTGAAAACAGGTTTACGCCCCATTTTGAGTTTCAAACCACCAGTTGAGAATCACTGCTCTACACCAAAGTGTAACTACAATGCTTTATTCTTGAGCTTCATCCACTGTCTTGCCTGGTTTTGTGAATTAGTTTCTAAATTTTACCAGCTCAGTGTGGCATTTTACTCCACCCTGTGAAAACAGGTGCTCCTTATTCTTGAGCCCTGATGAAGAGACTGAGATGATTGGAAAAAAGCCTAGTTTTTCTTCAGAAGTATTACAGAAGATTAATGGACCCTGATAAGGACTTGGATATATACAGCTCTGTAAAAAATTGAGACCACTGCAATTTCCTCTGAAATCAGCATGTTTGAGAGCCATTCTATTCCTGTGTCTGTTGAATTCCAACACAAGCCCACCTTGTTCTACTTAATAAACACCTGATAAAACCACTATTGTGGCCATCACTATCTTCTTGCAATAGGCAAAAAGTGTTATTAGTACCATAAAAAAATATTGGAATCCAAAAATAACTATTAAAAACTACTGGACTTCTGTTCTGACAATGTTCCCAAACTCTAAGGACTGTTTTTTCTATCAGTTCAATGTTCCTGGCCTCAGCTAGGTCAGTAAAGGTATTAATGACAGACCACCAGATGGAGACCCTGTCATGGCCAGAACAATCTGCAGACCTGAACCCACTTGGAAAACTTCTAGAGGAAGATGGATGTTCACAAGCCAATGAACATTGCTGAGCTTCTTGAATTTCTTTGCCAGGAGCAGCATAAAGTCATCCAACAGTAATGATGGAGAGCCAAGACATGTGAACGCTGTCACTGAAAATCAGGGTTATTCCACCAAATATTGATGTTTCAACTTTTTCCAAGTTATAACGTTAGTTTGTTTTGTTTAAAAATGAATATGAACTTGTTTTCTTTGCATTATTTGAGTCTGAAAACACTGCATCTTTTTGTAATTTTGAACATGTGTTGTGTTCTGCAAATACATGCTCTAAATGACAATAACAATTTGGATTTTCAGAGAAATGTTGTCGGTAGATTAGAGAATAAAATAAAAATGTTCATTTTACTCAAACACCTATAAATGATAAAATCAGAGAAAGTGATCGTTATGCAATCGTCTCTTATTTTTTTCTAGAGCTGTATGTGAAATACTTGCATACAAATATTGATATTATTCATACTCTTGCCAGTGTTTGAGAGTTACAACAAGAACGAGGGCAATGACCTTGGCCTCCTTCTGGAAGTTGATGAACCGTGTCCAAGTAAAAATCTACACAGAGAGGTTGCATATTATTGTCCTATGAGTTTCTCACTTTCCTGAAAGTCCAGCTGTTTGGTGATGCTGCCGTTCTTCAGTTCAACATCTTCACACAGTTTGTGTCCTTAATCATATAACACTGGGTAGCTACAATCAACAGATGTCAACAACATGTGACGGGTCGTCATTTCTGCCCAACGTGATTGGTTCATAATTTTATTTGCTGTGGTGAAGCAAAGCTTGTCAGATTTTTGATACCATCGTATCGCAAGAATGACATGATGGAATGTACTCAAATATGGTGGAAGTATTCATTTGAATACATTTTGGTTGCAAGGTCAAAGGTCATTTTGTCAAAGTGATGTAATTTTCTGTAACGCCGTCAAAGTCTTCATGACATTAGGGATGTAATGGTACAGAAAAAATTCGGTTATATACGTTTTTGGTGCAGGAGTCTTTTGCTTCATGAATGTTTCCAATTATGCAAATTAGGTGATGATGTCATTTAGCAACTCCTCGTTTTTAGGACAAACAATAGTACTTACTTTCCTTTCTGAGTTGGAAACACTGGTCTGCACAGATGTACTTTACATTGTAATTTGTCCAATTTGCAGAGACATTTTATTAGAGGGTAGCGAAATAGTTCTGCGTGAAAATGAAATACTGTCATCTAAATTAATTACACAAAAGACCTGGGTGAGGAAAATCTTAACTCACAGGAGATAAATTACGCTCGCCTATGCCAATTGGGCTAAAGGATCTGTGGTGTCTGTCCATCAAACCTGTTCATCCCAAAAGTTGAGATCTGTAATTAATGAACTGCTCCTCTGACACTCTGTGGCATCTCTCTAACCCCTGGCAGACTAGTCTGTGTTGCTGGGAGGCTGATTGGTCTCCCCAGGTCACAGTTAACCCAGGCCCGATCTGTCACTCAGTCAACGTCCTACTGTTAATCACTCCTTTCAGCTGTCAATCAATTGATGAATCTGGGCCACTCAGGGTTATTTGCATCTTAACTTGGTGCGGTGGATCCCCTGTGGCAAACACAAGTCAAATGGTTAATGATTAAATGCTGCCATTTTTACATGTGCACTGTCACCTGAATGCAAAATCCTCTCTCGCTGAAGTTAACTTAACATTTTAACTGCCTCATGCACTACCATTTGGTCTTAAAATGTGAAATACTGATCGTGGCCTGTTTTTCCATCAGTTGCCTACATCCATGACACATCCACAGGTTGTCCGCTGATTTCTAAAATGATCTAAAATCTGACATTAGCACCAACACAAACTTAGCGTTAGCACACATTACATACCATTATCACTTTACATTTTGAGTACTATACTGCTGTCCATTTCACATTCAAAGCTCTCTAGTGCTTCATTGAACAGACGGTCTCTATTTCTTACCAAAACCTTTTGTTGTGAAAAAATGACTTGACTTGCAAATAAGTGGCTGAGATGTCAATGCACATACAACTGCAGTGATAAAAAATTGGACTATAAATAATCCAGAACAACAGCAGGATTATACTGTTTGTTTGTCTGAGAAGTATGCAATGTTCCTCACTGATGTCCTCATGACATGGCAGGCACCAGGAGCTTGTCCGTCACTGTATTTGGGGCCCGATGACAGTTCCATTTTGAACTTGCAAGCTATCGGTTGCTCTGGGTGGCAGCATTGTACAGACATGCAGGAAAGAGCCGTATAAATCAAGAGTTAAGAAAAAGATGGATAAGGTGTGCCTATCGGGAGAAGCTCAACGCAACTGCTAAGCAAAGGTATTTGGAGAACATCAGAGACACTAGTGTTCACAGGCATCCAACTGCTGCAGGGATCTGGACTCCCTGCCACGGTGTACCTACATGCAGTTAGTTAACTACCCCGTTTTTGCCATACGTTACTACACAGTGCAAGAATTCAAAAGCCTCAAGTCCTTTGACAGCTATGAACAGTTTTGCTGTGGCTGGGTTCAAGATTTGGCAATCTACAAGCCCAATGACTGTGAAAACACCGTCATGCTGACAAAAATAAGCCTGTGGATAGTGCATTATTTACATGTTGTAATCCAGGGGGTAGGAATGGTGAAGTACTCTCTACATTGTTTCATAGTCAATAGACAGCATCCTCCCTACATTCTTGTTACACGTTTCTGTAAAGTGACGGGTTCGATTCGAGTTTAGTGATGGCCTGGGTAGTGTGTTGGGTGCGTTAGTGTATGGGAATTGTAAATGCATGAAACTAGTCGGAAACCCAAAATAACATACCTCCGGGTCTCGGTGTTTGCTGTGTCAATCATGAGAGTAACTGGAACAGTTTTAAACGCAGCAGTGTGTCCCAGGCGTCTTCGATCAGCCAGATTTTACAGACAATTTACAAAAAACAATGAACTCACTGCTGTGGGAATATTGGCGCCTGTATGTTTAAAATGGTGAAATGGGGCAGGGACACTGGTCGTTACGTCATCTCCTCAATCCAGATGACTGATTTGAACAGTTTGATTGTGCAGGAAGTGGACATTTGTCCTCTAAGTCAGCTTACGTTTCCTTTTGTCTGTTGCTGTTGGTCTGTGTACTAAGTGCTAAGTCCTGTGCTTCACTTTCTCTTCGAGGATGAAACTCTGCAGAGGAGGTTTTTGGGTAGGTTTTTGCCATAGTAGACTTAGAGTTTGTGGTTTTTGACCTGTAACTGTTTGTCGAAAAAAGGCAGCACTTTTGTTGATTGGATTGTTGTAAATGACAACAACAGTAGACTGATAGTCGGGAAACCAGGGTTATTTTTGTACAACCCTCAAAATGGCCCTTTTTCCAGTTTGTGAATGGATAGTACAAAAGTGTAATTTAGAGAGCTTGTAGCACATTGCTGCAGACTTTTTAATTTCTTCTCATGGCCTGTTATTTTCTTTTGCCATGTGTTTCAGTTTTCAATTGCAAGTAAGTAATCTTACATGTACCTGCAGATTTTTTTTTCCTCTATTGCACAATAAATCAGTCTTAGATTTGCAAATAGCACCCCCAATAAATATAAATCTCAAGAGTTTTCTTCATAATGTTGAGTAGTCACTTTTTGTCATATGTGGCTCTTTAGATCATAATGGTTCTGGTTTGTTAATGAATATTGTCTTAATATATTGTCTTAATTTCTTAACAAATATAGCCTGTATCATGACAAAGTGACCAGATATAGATTTCAAACTTCAATATGTATGGTTTTAAGTTTAATACCGAAATATGATGGAAAGTTCTCTCCTGTTTCTTGTTTGTTCCTTGTTTTTTATGTCCAGTCTTGAAATGTAAAGCAAAGCATGTTAATGAAGTATTGATCACACACCTTTTTTAAAGACAAATGAGGAAACTGTTTTACTCAGCCTTGCCCTCCATGTTGTACCTACAGTGTTACCCCGCCTCCACACCATCACAAATCTCTGCAGAGCAGTTGCTGCTGAGTTTTAAACTCTTTGGAGAGAACGTTCCATAGCCAGCAATCGATCGCCCCCCGGCAGGGCGTCGAGGTGGCAACATCAATTACCACTTGGATCAGGTTGATAAAGTAGCGTCCCTTTGGAAATGGCAGTTAGCCTCCTTGTCATTATGTCTAAGAAATAAAGTTGTTTACACCAAAAATAAGAAATCTGTGGACTGAAGTAAATAAGGCAACAAGACGTGAACAGTTTTTGTGGTGACACAATGAATCATGTGGTATGAAGTAAAATGAAGTTAAGCTGCATTTACATTTAGGTTAAGTGGAGTTTTTGTTACATTAACTTGGCTTCTCCAAGAATAGTCTTTTATTTGACCCACACATGCTATTGTATGTTTCCAGCTGCAAATGTTATTTGAAGGCATTCTATTCTATTCTAGTCTGTTTATCTGATTCATGGCACCAGTTTAAGAAGAGTACATGGATATTTGGTAAATTTAAAAAAAAAAAATCTAATATAGTGATGTATTTCTACGTATTTTTTCACAATGAGAATTTAAAGGATAAAGAAATAAAAAGGCCCACATCTTTCACAATAACAAAGTACCTTCATAATTTAGTGATTATACCAAATATTGTTTACATACATTTGGCATTGACTGCTAAATGTATTGAGGCCCTCACTTTTCACCAGAATAAAAACGCCTGTTTTATCTTTTTAAAATCTGTATAAAATAAATTCAGTCATTTGCATCTAGGCTCATTATACATATTACTAATTCTAAACTGTGAAAGCATGTATTTTGGATATTATTTCTGTATCAAAGAGTTTTTGAGTTAGTCCGAAATTATGCCTTCAGGCTTAATTAGCTCCTCCTCTAACACTGCAGATGTTCTAAAAACGTCAGGTCAGTGTCTGGTTTGTGCGATCTGGAGTAAAAGCTTAAAGTGGTTTCATTCATTTAAAACCACTTAACTGACATCTGTCATTCTGACAGGCTCCGTCTATGCTGCGCTCCTGTTTCTTCTCATTTCCTTGACTATTAGTGAGTTGCAAACAAGCTTAGAGGTGCACTAGTGGACTGGAGTCACTCCAGTCTCAGTCATGAGCTTTGATGGTCTCATTTGTTCAACATGTACTGGTAAAATCCACTTTGGGTTGATATTTGACACATTGCAACTACCAAACAGCAAGCAACAAAAATTAAAAAACTAAAAAAGGCCCATGTAAAATAAAAGGAATTAGCATGTCCTGGATTATTCTCATATTTTTACCTCTTCACTTTACTTTCAAATGATCCAAGTGGGAAGGGCAGTCCTGAAGTCAAGTAACTAATTATATCTCACATAACACAGGACTTGCTGCCCTCTTACAGTAAATATCTAACAGCACTTCAGACACAGGGCATATTGTGTTCATTATGTTGTTGTTCCTTTTTCCTAATGCAAAACAAGTTTCATTTAGCACTGCAATGCTGTTAGCACATGTTGATGATGTAGGACAGTTTTCTAGGCATAATGACAAATGTCCATTCAGGCAGTTTGAATAAATCAAACAGTTTCTACGCTGAAAAAGCTGCAAAATGACCAAAGTCTTCTGAACTGTAAAGCAAATGACATTACCTGAGTGTTGTATAAGCTGAACAAATTGAGTTGGTTCATTCAGCACAGGGTTTCTTATAGTACCACATAATGCTATACCTGTTTGTCATTATAATTACACTTTAATCGCACTGGGCCTCAGTTCCTCAAATTTTATTAGTAATGTAGATGAATAATTGGTACATTTGAAATGATCGCAGGGGCTTTAGCCTTTAGTTTTCTCAGCTCTCTCGTGTTTCTGGAGAAGGACGCTGTGGGTCGAAGGGGATCGCACAAAGGGAGCTGACGGCAAATATGACCCCTTTTAAAAAGCAGGAATGGGATTGATTCCTCTACGCTCGTTGCTTAGCAACTGCAAAGCCTCGTTGAGAGAGAATATTGACCTCTTGTTGATAAAGTCCAATTACATTTTTTTCCCACTCTGTCTGTCCAGAGATGTAACAATGTCATATTCTTTTTCCCATGTGTAAAGTCTATTGTTCATTCAATATCACAGAGTAATATTATCCTGTGATTGTCACCTATTGATGCTCCGAGTGAGTAAGAAGGTCTCTGAAAGTGATAACACCCCCTACATGATATCAGCAGGGTTAACAAGGACTTTGTGTGGGATGAACTAGCGTTGGTTCCTTATGTGGTTAATTAACTTGTTTCTTCAGCCTTTCTCTTCACTAATTGTCCCCACTGCACTTTCCCAGCACTGCAAGAAAGGGAATTCAGCCCGAGCCAAAAATGTTAGATATGTTCAAGCATGCCCTAAAATGGCAATTGATTTCTAAATTACATTAACATTTTCTTCTCTTCTTGTTCTGGGCACTCACTGTAAGAGTATCCGTGCTTAGCCGGCTGTAATTACAAATTATCAAGCTCTAATCGATTAGTTCTTTCACACGGCTGCATGTGGTCGTAGGAGAGAATGAACTAAGCAGATCAACTTTCAATCCTGTATTTAGCAGTAGACGAATGAGGGAAGATGAATTTAGAGAAGAAAATTTTTGTTTTTGCTTGGAGATGTAAAAGTGAGCGTTATTTTCCTTCCCTCTCCACAGAGCACGTCAGCTCCATCATCGCCTCCATGCTGAGGAATCTCAAATCCCAACAGAGAAGCCGACTCCTCAGCAAGTTCACAGAAAACGACTGTGAGAAGGTCTGTTTTTATTCTTATTTTTTTTAATGTATATTCTGTTGAATTCATTTGACTTTGTTTATACTTTGAAATAAGGGATTTGTTTTGAATGACGGTGAATATAAGATGTAGTGGATTTAGGTGGATTTAATTGCAAAAGAAAGTATGAAATTGATCAGTGTATTTTACCAAATGTTGCTTACATACATTTAGGATTGACTACTATATGTGTTGGGCTCCTCACTTTTTACCAGAATAAAAATGTTCATTTTATCTTTAAAATCCCTGTAAAATGCATTCATTCATTTGTGTATCTAGGCACATTACGTTACACGTTATTAATATTAACCTGTGAAAGCATGTTTTTATTATCTGTGTCAAAGATTTTTTGAGTTAGAAATCATACATTCAGGCATAATTAGCTCCTCCTCTAACGTTATAAATGTTCTGAAAACTGGAGACCAGTATAAAGTTAGTCAGTGTCTGGTTTGTCTGGTCTGGTGTTGAAACTTAAGGTGGTTTTCTTTCATTCAAAACCACTTAACTGACATTTGTCATTCTGGGAGGTTGTGTCTATGCTTTTCTTCTGTGTCTTTTCTTTTCCTAGTGTTTATTAGTGGTTGACAAACAAGCCTAGAGGTGCACTAGTGGACTGGAGTCACTATGCTCTCAGTCATTGGTTTAGTGGTCTTATTTCTTCTTTTCTGCTGAGGGGAAGCGCCGCGCCTAGTGGTAAAATCTAGTTTGGGTCAATATTTGGCTTCAAATCTGTGACACCTACCCAATCTAGTACAGTAGGAACTATGGTTATCTAAACAATGACATTGTTAACTGTATTGTCTTTTAGGGATGTCCCGATCCAGGTTTTTACACCTCCGATCCGATACCGATATTGTTTTGCACTTCCGATCCGATAC
>JAQQZY010000027.1:30842911-30857041 GCA_030068375.1 Ostorhinchus rueppellii | reverse complement strand
ACCCCCCCCCCCCCCCCCCCCCAGGTCCATTATGCACTGTTGCGATCCTTTATGTGCAGTCTAATAACTGTTGTCCCAAAAGACAAACCTAAACCAAACATGTCCCTGGTGTGTGACGGCAGCCATGTTGGGTCCTGTCTAAGCCTACAGGCTCTTGTCAGGAAAGCCCCTTCATTTTCATGCCTGTGCACCGTCTCCCAGAGAGGACCGGCCTTTTTCATCTTCTGTCTCAACATCCCTGGGTTTAATGTGTAATCCCTGCCTCAGAGGCTGAGAGACGGAGCGAGCGCTTGGACTCCGCCGGGGATGCAGCAGCTGCAACTTTTCTTCTTCTGCACATTAGACTCACAAATCGAGCGTCGGACGGTCTCAAAGGCCTCGTGTGGGAGTCAGACGCTCGAAATGAAGAAAACAGCCTCAAATGCTCACAGTGAAGCAGGCGCTCATGCTGATTTAGTTGGTCTCTGCACAGCACACCTGAACACAGCTCTGTTTACAGCCAGAAGACACGCAGTGCATCCTGGGAAGCTGGTTTAGAGATGCACTGTACTGAAAGGTCTCTTAGTAGCTGCTTCTTTCATTTATGTCCAGGTTGTGTTTTCAGATAGGTATCAATGTATGTATATTTATTCATTTATGCACAATAGATCATTTCAGACAGTCCCCGACCAAGTAGCACATGCACTGTCAACTCACACACATCGTACTGCAACTGTATCTACTTCATATGAAACTTACTTATACAAACTATACTTCATAGTTGTGTGTTGCACTTTGTGCGCTTACCAGGGGTTTTCCTTTAAAGTCTAAATTCTTGCTTGTGTTGTACGTCACTTAAGACAAAAGCGTCTGCTAAATGAAATTGTAGAATTGTAGAATTCATATGGACATCATGTCTCCACATCTGTCCCAATCATGTGCCATTGTGTCCTTGGGCAAGACACTTCACCCTCCTTGTCTCCAGTGTCACTCACACTGGTGTGTGAATGTTTGGTGGTGGTCAGAAGGGCTGTAGTCAGGAATTGGCAGCCACGCTTCCATCAGCCTGCCCCAGGGCAGCTGTGGATACAGGTGTAGTTTACCACCACCAGAGGGAGAATGTGTGAGTGAATGGATCAGTATGGATCAACAATGTGCAATGCTCTGGGTGCCTAGAAAAGCACTAAAAATCAAATTAATTATTATTTATTAATTAATTAAAACTGAAGAGATGGATGGATGGATGGATGGATGGATGGATGGATGGATGGATTCCATTAATTGCTCTTTGTTTTTGTCAGTGTCATCTAGAGCTGAATGATTTCAGTCATTTTCACAGTACAGGTCAAACCTTTGCTACTTTTAAGTTTTTAAGCTGGTTTTACTCCTGAGTGGAAGCTGTGGTTTTTAACTATTTGTGGAGGGAGGGAGGGAGGGAGGGAGGGAGGGAGGGAGAGAGAGAGAGAGAGAAGAACAAACTTGTTCCCACGGTAAAGAAATTCACTGGTTAAGGAAGCAACAGGATAAGGTGCAAAAAACAAACAATACAAATATGATAATATAAGTGCAGTGAAACTCTGTAGGCTATAAACATATTTACATAAAAAGTTCAATTGCAATGTCAGTGCAGAAGGGAGACAAAAAAGACAAACGTAATAAAAGTAGTTCCTCTCTCTATGCAGCTGGATTTGATCACATTAAAGAAAAAACACCAAAAACAGATAAAAAAGACTAAAAACAAGATGGAAAGGAGAAGAGAGTAAATGTCAAACTTGTCAGAAATAATAAATAGTAATGTTTAAAACACTCCTGAAGTGCAGTCATGAAGTATTTGTGTGTGTGTGTTTTCACCGTTGGATTGTCTGAGTGTCTGGGGTTTGTAAGTAAATCTAACCCTCTGACTCTGTTTCGTTCAGAATACGCTGAAAGCATCGGAGACGGGAAGACGGAGGAGTTCAAGGAAGCCGAGCGCAAGAGGATCATGGACCTCGTGGACAGTTTCTAATTTGTTTTTTTCCCTTTAATGGTGAGCGTCAAAAAGCCTTGATTGTGATTTTGGACTCATCCTGGACACCAAATCCAACCAGCAGTTGTACGAGTGTGTCTTTGTGGAGATTTCAATGCTTTTTCCAACCATTTCCCCTCATCAGGTGTCGTCCGGTTCCAACCACAGATAATTATGACGCCGATTGTCGCAAATTCACATCAAACCGCTTCCGCTCCAAAATGCAACCAAAATACTATCTACCTGAAAGCAAAAACACAAGTGAGATTTTTTTTTTTTCTATAATTGGAAATAAATTCAGGCCTCAAGAGGTTAAATTGTATGAAATGAATAGAATCACAGGAGAATAGTGTGGGAAGTCTGGTTCCACTTTACTGCTAAAATTAGATTAGATGACAGGCAGGGATATGTCAGATAGGATTTCTTCTGAATGACACATAACATGTTCAACTGTAGCTCTAAACTATATCTTCATCATCTGAACAACCACCTCATATGTTTAGTCATATGACTTCTTGATTTTTCAGAGGCTTTTTTTCCTTGTAAAATTTGCGACTACAATCTTGGAGAAATTCGGAGTCTGTTCACACAAATGTCTGCCTTTATTATTTCAGAGAATATTCATAAATACAATTTGGTAATATTTGTTTTTAATTAGGATATAATACATTTGTTTTCCTTAATCTCTGAAGTTTTTCTTGTGAATTCTTCATAATATTAATTTCTGAAAAAGCCTGAGGTTTGTCCTATGAAATTAAGAATTTAAGTTTTTCCTACAAATTCATGACTTGATATTTGAGAATTTTCAGTTTTTGCTTATAAAGAAATAATCTCAATGACAATTCAGGTTTTTTTTTTTTTCTTAGATATGTACTATTTTAATCTGTGGACATTCACATTGTTTTTTCCATCAGTTTGTGAGTTTTTTTGTCATAAATTTAATTTTGCAATTTTTCTGAATATTTCCCCTCTTGGTTCTAGTGTATTATTGTTTTTTGTGTGTGTGTTTAACAGTAAGAAAGAAAAACAAGCAAAAACTAAATAACAGCTTTCTCCAAATGTGTCAGTTTTCATCTATTGTAACCATCTATCCTGTCACAGAATGAGTCCAAAGTCACGAGTCGAGGCTGTACTTATTAACGTCGTCAGTGTAGAAACAGATGCTTTGTGGGTGGACGTGGCAGACACCGGGCTGAGGCTTCTCACATCCACTTGTTTTTTTTTTTTCCCCGCTCTCTGCTGTTGAACACCGTGGGATAAATACGGACAGACGCTGCAGAGATCCACAAATCTAATTACTCCTCTTTTACCTGCTTGTGTTTGTTTGAGGGTTTACATGTTCAATATTTTCTAATAAAAACATTTGTTCATAAAATCCTGATTTCGTGTTTGGTTTGTTTGATTAATGTCACGGTTTAGTGAGTGAGATTGGCAACAGCAGCTTGTTGAAAACCATCTGTGCGCATGAATGTCATTATGCCTCCGCTTGGTTACTGTTGCACAGATTTACAGATGGAGACAACAAACCTGTGCAGCTTCTTTTGCACAGAGAAAAGCCTCAGACCTGCTTCTTCTTCTGTGTTTGTGTGAACCCACCCACTGCTGGATCTCTCGGCAGCCTCCCTGAGCTCACACAGCTCTCAGCCCACTGCTGCTTTTTCTTTGTGATGCTGTGTGGAGGTGTATTATGATAGAGCCGTGTACACAAACAAACCTACTGGATTATTCTCCCCGTCTTTTGCACCACTCTGTGTATCTGTGCTCCTGTTCCGCTTTAAAACGTACCCATTTAGTCGCGCATTTTAACGACTAATGCACAGAGGATGTTCTGCAGAGACGTAGTGAGGAGATGACCCACTTTAACTCAGTTTATCTACTATTTTTAGGCTGATGTGAATCTTTATGGTTTCTTTTCTTAGCACACGTCACACTGTCAAAAAAAAAATTTCAAATATGTATAAGATTGGGGCTTTTTGCACAAATCACGGAGTAAAACCTCTCAGTTTGGGCTGTTGAAATGTTCATATCTCATCATAATTGTTACATTTGTCCACAATGGTAGTTTTCACATATTTTTTACATGGTATTTTTATCCCAGTTCTATGTTGCTGGTGTTTTTGTTCTATATTTATTGCAGTATGACTCAGACATTATGAGCTGTACATTGGGTAAGATGACAGCAGTTGTTGCTGCAGTAACCACACATAATTTTATTGAATACAGACATTATTTGAAGAATGTGTCCTTGTACATAGTGAAGCTGATGGCACAGTCATGCAACAGAATATACCACAATGTCAATATTGTGTGAACAATACTGCTGTGAGGCTGGACTCACTTTTACTGCCACTATTCACAGAAACCTGTGTGTTTTGTATTTGTGGATTAGTGCTTTGACAGAATGTGAGGTGACTGGATGGACCTCCTCGCCCTCACCTGTTTCTTCGGACTAGATGGACCCCCTAATGTGCCCCCACCGTACTGCATCCTAGTAGACTGGAACTACGTCCATCAGTCCTGGTGCATCTACAGTCTGTCTGTCCATGGGAGTGGATCTGTCCTTCACTGGTTCTCCTCAGGTTCCTCTTTTTCCACTGGGTTTTTGGAGTTTTTCTTTGCCGAGGAGGAGGGTCTAAGGACAGGAGATGCCCAGGACATTAATCCATCTCCTTCATCTGCTATTTATTTGACTGTCGTTTGCTACCTCCACCAAGGAGGTTATGTTTTTGTGTTTATCTGGGGGGGGTTTTTGTGTTCAAACTTGAACTTGAAAAGTTCTAAACAGATTTGGATGAAATTTTCAGGAATTGTTAGAAATGGGACGAGGAACAAGGGATAAAATTTTGGTGGTGATCCAGATCACTGTCTGGATCCAGGAATTTTTTTTAATGGTTTCTTTATCCTTAGGAAATAGGGCATGACAGCACTGAGTTGCATGTGAGGTCAGTCAGTGCCATCTAGTGGAGGAAAGTACAAACACTACCTTGGCGGAGGTCTGCGCTCTCTGAGTGCTTTTCTAGTTTCATTCTGTAAAGCCCTGTGAGGCAACCTTGTTGTGATATAAGGCTCTACAAATGAAACTGAACTGAACTGAAATCAGAGACTGCACTATTTCCTACTGATGTTACAGTGAAAAGATGGACTGGATCTGTTGAGCTCCTGTAGGTTTGGACAGGATATGTTCACAATCAAGTCTGATTATCAACCTCCACGTTAATAAGCCATATCTGTTCACAAACGGCACAATATCTGTTGAAATCTCCACAATAAAAGTCTTACTGAACAACGCCACATATGTTTTTTCCCCCCAAGGTCAAAGATGAAATCTCAGGTGGATCGCAGTGTTTCTCCTGATGGTTCGGCTCGTCTCCTGTGACTCATCTGTGAAAATAATCCTGATGATTCCCCATCAGGCTGTCAGTTTAGAGACTGAAGCCATTCTTTGTGTCTTTGTAAACGTATAAAACATTGTAATGCAGTTCTGAATCCCCTGAGTGTCCCTTTCATTGCTTTTGTGACTTTGACAGTAATGTTGCGTTGCCTTGGTAGCTTCTGTTCAGCCCGTCTGTTGCTGTTAACATACGAAAGCCTCTGGAGTAGTAAAACTGCACAAATCAAAGTGTCCTCATCAAGCATCCATTAGCTGCAACATCACAAGACAAATATTTATCCATGGCAGCTCCCAGACTCAACAGATTGTTACCTTTCCTGTTAGTAGCTGATGTAAAGACGGAGCTAATGTGGGCCGGACAATAGACAGAATACATCCAAACCTAAATGATGTTGTTCTGAAATTTCATTCAACTAAGTTGTAGTTAATTCCATAGGCAGAAGACCGAAGACCCCTGTGTATTCAGTTTTCCAGAGGCTTTAATAGACAGGAATAGTTCCATCCTGTCCAACCCTGATGTGCGTTTCAGGAACTAATACATTCACAGAATAAACAGTGACTTTAAAAAGGTTTAGATCCACATTGAATCAGGCCATAAATGACATGCACTGTAAAATATGTGTCAATTTAAAAGAACATTTTGCAAATCAAAAACATACCAGACTGTGAAAATATGTAATAATTTTACAGTTTGGCCTTTTTTATGTTTGTTTTTTGTTTCCCTCTTGTTAATTAAATTTTTTATGTTTGAGTCATAAATTCTCAAAATAATAATAATAATAATAATAATAATAATAATAATAATAATAATCCATTTTAATGAAGTCAAAGGGTATTATCTGTTATTTTCAATTTTATAGTTGCACATTGTACAACAATAAATCACTGAGTCATGAGAAAATCATTAAAGTACTATAATAATAATAACAACAACAATAATAATAATAGATTACATTTCGATAGTGCTTTTCGAGACACTCAAAGCACTTCACATTATTGTTCCATTATTCATTCACTCTCACATTCTCCCTCTGGTGGTGCTAAACTACATTTGTATCCACAGCTGTCCTGGGGCAGGCTGACGGAGGCATGGCTGCCAATTCACGCCTACGGTCCCTCCGACCACCCCCGAACATTCATACGCATTCATACACCAGTGTGAGTGGCACTGGAGGCAAGGAGGGTGAGGTGTCTTGCCCAAGGACACAACAGCACATTTGAACCACCAACCCTTTGGTTAGTGGATGATCCGCTCTACCTCCTGAGCTATGGCTGCCCCTACATCATCATCATCATCATCATCATCATCATAATAACACATTATCACTTAGACCGTGTATACCACTTACCCAGTTAGTATGGCTAAGGTTTTAAATGCGTCAGTCTAACATTAACTACGTGGACATTAGCTTCATGTTACAGGTGTTTACTTCCAGAGTAACTCTTTCTGTTTGTCTTTCTTCTCCTCTCACTTATTTGTTGAAGCCAGTATGCACCATTAACCTATTTGCAATGCCTCAGAGGGTTTAACATGTCAAATTAGCCTCAGTTTGGGGATACACAATTCTTTCTGTTTGTGTCTCCTCTTTGTGTGTCTTACTGCTGCATGTTCTTCCACTCATAGAGCCTTCAGATAAATATTCAGCTTATGTGGAGATGCCTTAGACTATCTGCACATCCTGAGGTAAACTTCAGCAACTACTCAGATACTTAGTGCCATTAAAAACACACAGGTAATAATCATAATATCAATATTTGGAGATATACCACCCAGCCAAAAAAAAGTCACACATGCAATATTTGACTGCACCACCTTTGGTTTGGATTCCAGAAGACGTTCAGTGGATTTAACTCAGCAAATAGTTGCGATCCTTCCATGGGTAAATACTGCAGTGGTTCATAATGTTTCAGGTTGAACAGGTTATTGAACTCTAACTGCAGTGAGCGTCCTCTCATGTCTTTAACATGTAAAAGATTGGACAGTGCTCGGACTGATCGGGGTCATCAGGTACGAGTATGTGACAGAATGGTTCAGGGAGAATGAGACATCATTTCCACACATGGATTAACCAACAGAAAGTCCAGACTCTAATTTAGGATGTGATGAAGATTTGATGCAGTGGCCTGATTCTGCATCATCAATAATCAAACAATGAATGCAACTATGGATGAAAAAATATTATGGTCCTTATTGTGGCACTATTTAAGTCTCCTGTCATCAAAACCAAAGATGGTGCAGTCAAATATTGCATGTGCGACTTTTTTTTTGGCTGGGCAGAGTATATTAAATTAATTGGTTTGGGGTTACCTTCATATTTCAGAGGGAAGCATTGGTCATTATCAGAGAATGAATTGTGGACAAATTGTGATCAACTTTCAGTCATTGAATAGAGGCACTCAGAAATTGAAAGCGTCATCATTCAGTTTCAGGTGTGTCCACCTCTGGAAGTGCAGCAACGATGCATGGAACTGACAAGTCACATGATCCTGTCCTGAGAGATCCGATCACTCAGATGACTGATTGTACTGCGATGACAGTGCAGACGGCGAACCACTTCACCACAGCTCAGACCTGCATGTGACAAACCAATGCCACGTTCTGTCTGTTGGATCAGAAGTCGTGACAGTTTGAGCTGCAAAAACATGTCGGTGTTTTCTTTGTTGCCACAAAAATCGGCTTTTGACCACACCTAAAGTTAGCAGCAATGTCCAACATTAAGGGATTAGTCCAAACGTTCACGTCACATGCATCAGGAGTAAAAAAAAAAAAATAAAAATACAGCTGTTAACTGTTACTCATCTCGTGAGCAACATATACAAAATAGGCACCTGAGCAAGTCATTTTATGGAAACTACATCACATTTTTAATGGCACTAAGTCTATCAACTTAAGATAAGATAAAAGATAAGATAAGACTTTCCCACTGTTGGGAAATTGCAGCAAAAATCCACGGGTGGGGGCACTCATGGCTGTCTGTCACATCTGCTGCCTTTCCTAACTGTCTTCACCAACTCTCATATCACTCCATAACAAGATGGGTGAACGGCAGGGCGTCGTTTGCATATTGTATTGGCAGAGGAGACCCGGCCCCATGCATCTCTTATCAGTGATTATGACGGCGGCGTGTTTAACAGCGGTTCTACAGCAATTTCACAGCCGAGGGGAAGGAGAATAATTGTATTTTCCAAATGACTGGGTGCAAACAGTGTGCACCGCTGTGCTTTTGGGCTGCTCTCTTTTTGTTTGCCACTGAGAGGGGAAGGTGTTCTGTTATTGAGTATAAGCACAAGGGCTGCTTAAGTGTGTAAAGCGGGGACACTGCTGCAGTCACAACTTTACTGGATGTATACGGAGCATTCTGCATCTCAAAACACAGCACAGATTAAAACGTACAAAGTAACAAACAGCACAATAAAATGTAAAATGATGGAAGGTAAATTAAAGAACGGCTCAAGGACGTCTTGAGTGCAGTAGGACAGATAGTACAGTAGGAAGTAGTGAAGTATGAATACTGTATAAGACAGATATTCCATAAAAGACACAGTAAAACAAAACATAGAGACAGACACTTTGGACGGCAGTGATGAGTTTGAGTTTGTCCTTTTGGATCAACTCGAATTGATTAGAAACATTTTGATTACAATTTTCCTGAATCGAAGCTTCATTTCCTTAATTTTGCTATTTGTAAAAAAAAAAAAAAAGGGTTTGCTGTTGTGTTTCAGATGTATTGTGACGAACATGACCCCAGGATCAACACAAACTGTATGTTAATTCCACCTTAAGTTTTTAGTCAATTGGATCCAAATGTGTCGAAGGCTGTACCGTACATATTGTTTGTATTTGTCATTGGACTTGTTTGTTGTCTATATCTATAAATATGTTTAGATATACTTTTACACTGTTGTTATTGTTGTTATTTCTAAGTAGATATTTTTTTCATATGTCCTTGTACTTTTATACTTGTTGTGGATGTTTTTTCAGCTGGTTCTGGAATAAAAGATTTGTCATTTTCAGACAAGTCCACTTCACAATTTTACTGGTTTTTTGGTTTTGTTTTTTTTTTGCCTATTTATATAAACAATTAATCGAACTGAAGAAAATAACTGATAAATTAATCAATTACATAATTGACAGCTGCACCTCTGATATTAACTACATAACATAAAATGACAGGAGGTTCAGTTTTCTTCAGCAGCACGATCCTTCAAACACCTCCTTCTACTTTTTTCTGTACTTTACAATCTTACTTCATGTTTTTCCTCCTTAAAATATTGGAATGAACATTATAGTTTAAAATACTGATAATAATATAATGGTGTCAAAAGAACCAGTAGCCTGACTTTTCCATAGCTTTAATTAAAAACGGTTTCATGTCATTTCTGGGGTCTCTGCTCCTCTAAAGGTCATCATCATTAGAACAGAGCACAGCTGATCAATGGAACAACTTCATGTGTTCACGTTTGCTGAACTGTGCTCCAAAATTATTCTGGGAGAGAATGATGGGATTGAATGTTGACCCAAAGCATTCTGTTAAAGTGTTGGTGTGACCTACTGGTCTTAGAGACCAGAACCTACTGTCGAAAAGAAACACAATACTGTTGGTAAAAAAAGAACGCCTGTTGGAAGGTCAAAGTGGTGACGTATCCAACATTAGAACATTTCTAAAGAAGTTTTAAGGTCATGTCTGATAATAGAAAAAAGTCAATAAAGTTGTAATACTTAAAAAGTTCCTTTTACAAGAATAAACTTTTTTAAAAGTCATATTACAAAAGAAAAGCTAAAATATGGCAATAAAGTGGTAATATTTGGAGGAAGAGTTGCACTCTAAAAAATATTGTCCAGGCTCAACAACAAAAATTAACACAATGTTTTCCATTAGTCTGTCTGAGTTGTGACAATTTAATTTGAACCAAAAAACTATATTGCAAGGGAACTTGACATCAGGAAGTCGGTGTGGAGAAAAATGAAGTCATCAAGCCAACTTTCTTAAGTTACAACAATTTGAATTTTGTTTTAAACCCATTAACAATGACATTTGAGTTTAAATTACATGCAAAATTAAGCTGATTTAATTACTAACATTTTTATTTCATCACAACTTTCAAAAAATCAAGTTTTATTAAATTAACTTGTGATAACAGGTCCTCACTTTTTAGAGTGTATAACATGAGTATTTTGGGAAATTCAGAATATTACAAGAAAATGTCATAATACTAGGATAATAATTGATAATATTTTGACAAAAAACAAAATGTTATGAGTTTAAACTGTAAAAAGTCCATGTTGTGAGAAGAAAGTCATAATATTGTGAGAAATTGTTATAGAAATTGTGAGTTGTCAAAATTCCCAGCTAATCCAAACACAGCAGCTGTTTGTACTTGATAAGTACTGCAGTAATTAATTAATGATGAAATAATCATTGTTAATTCATTAAAATGATGTTATTCTTTCAGTATTGTGACTTTTTTGAAATGTGACTTTATCCTCATATTGTTTTTTTCTCTTATGGCTTCTTAAAATATCACATTTTCCCTCTCAGTGTGACCCTAATCATTTGTTGTTATTATTTTTGATTAAAATAGTCACCTTGGCCTCATCATCCAGCTTTTTTTTTTTTCTTCTCAGACATAAAGCAGCCGTTGCTCAACGTGGTGGAATGTGATGATGTGTTAATTGCAGTTGTGAATTTGAACTCCACTTATCTCCATATCGCCTGCTCTTTCTGTCTGTGTGTTGTTGGACTATGTAAAACACACATTCACATTTATTGTTTTATGTGAGGACAGGAAAAAAAAAAATTGCACTAAAGACACCTCAGAGGTCAGGTGACCACCAGGTTGTGATCATCATAAATGTATCACAGTCAGCAACAGAAACAGGAAATTCTTTCATTCACTTATTTACTTGGCCATTAAACAGAACATGGTGTCTAGGATCTAGCTCATGGGTCCTAGAACCAGACCTAAAACGGGGGGGGGGGCTTTCTCTGTGGGTGGCCCTAGGCTCTGGAACGCGCCCCCCCCCCACGTCCGAACAGCTCCCACGGTGGAGTGTTTTAAGTCTCATCTTAAGACCTACTTTCATTTTCTGGCTTTTAACACTGCGTGAGTTGTGTGGTCCTCTGTGTCTTCTATTGTGTCTTTTATTTATTTGTATTGATTTTAATACTTTTGACGAGTTGAATTTATTGTTTTATTTAGAGCATTGCTGTAGTTTTATGTACTAATTTATTGATTTTTGTTTTTGTCTTAATTTTTTTTATTGTTTTTATGATGTACAACACTTTTGAAACATTCTTATTGTTTAAATGTGCTGTAGAAATAAAGTGGATTGCAACATTATACATACATACATGCATACATACATACAGTTAGGATTTGTAGATTAAACATGGGCAAAAGATGTAGGCTGAAGCAATAGCTTATTTATGCCTACCATATTTACAAAAAGGAAAGTTGCAGAAACAAAACAAGATAATAATGTAAATAACAGATTAGGAAAACTGACGTATATAGTAACTATCAAAATAATAGCCTGCACAACTTAGAATACAACATAATTCAACAATAATTACAGATCAACATTGGAAATGCAATTGACACATTCCAACATGATAAACAACGGCAAGTACAAACCAACAAAAGCAAGAAAGAGCAGAATATGGAATGGCCCAGCAATTAACAATAAGCCCCGCCCTCCCTGTACTGTGACCACACCATCTGTTTGTATTTAAAATGAAGAAATGAGGCGACTTGTCCTGTTTTTCATCTCACTTTTTCTTATTTCTCTGCTGACTGTGTAAAGAGCTGATGTTCTCCTGTAGAAGCCCATCTGTAAAAAGCACAGGCCTGAGTTAAAGCTTAAAAGGGTAATTGTGGTCACATAATTTAATCATTGCGTTGAAATTCAGATTTGTGTTACAGCGGGGGTTCTGGTTCTGTTGAAAATGTGACCAAATGGGGTTTACCAGTCGTGTCTGCACTTCAAAGCAGAGTACCGCTGAGGTGAAACACGATCTGTCAAAAGATGCAGCGATCTCAGAAGATCAGCTGTTAAAGCTTGTTAAGATGCTGAACAGTGGGGCTCAGGCGTTCAGTCAATAGCATCCAGACACAAACATGGGCTGGAAAGTATCTGTGGTACCGTTGTTATTAGGACAGGCCGCCTGTGGAGATCACAAAGAAAACACGCATTTACCACGAGCAGCACATTTACACCTGGTAATGTCTGTTTTCAATAGTCCATGAATAACAGGGTGGAGGATTACATGACATAGCAACAATAATGAACACACAAGATGTTAGCAGGTTTGTCTTTCACAAGTGCTTTGTTTTGTCACCAAAAATGTGTTTTGTTGTTTTCAGTTATTATCATTATTGTTATTTGTACATTGAATCTTTCTGTTTTAATGTTCAACTTGTAAATGTATGAAATAATCCAGCGCTCTTCAAGGCTGAATTCCAATTTACACCTTGCCCCTACTCCTCCGTTTTGCGCGTTCATGTGAACGGGTAGTGTCCCAATTCTCAATTAGACGAAGGGGAAGGACGAAGACGATGACAGATGACAAAGCCCATGGAACAGAAACAGTTACAGCTGCTGACGTTATGGTAAATATTTACAGAAACCACATCTGTGTAGAGCGGCGTTGATGATCGCTGATGATGTAACAGGTTGCGAAGTGTTGTCCCATTTCATAAGGGAATGTTTCAACCCCGACCCCTTGCAGCTCCGTTTCAAGGGGTAGTGCCATGTGCAAGGGCCAAGGGGTAGGGGTAAGGGTTAGGGCTAAGGGTTGAATTGGGATTGGGCCTAAATCTGTTTTACACTTTTGTTGTACTGTTCCGCCTGTTACATTCTTGTCAGGTTACCTCTTTTATGTTTCTGGAGGTTGTTGCTTTCACAAAGAGTCAAAACCACAGCTTCCACTTAGGACCAAAAAGGTGGTGTTCGTGGAAGTTTATGAGCTGATACCTCTCTAATATGCCAACCGCTGAAGACTTGAATGTCCACTGGGAAACAAAACCGTCTACTGATGTAAATTGTTGAATTCCTGTTGATCCACAAATCTTATCAATAAATGAAAATAATTGATGTAAAATTCAGTTTGTTGTATTTTCATGGTCATCAGATATGAGCCATTTGGACGTTCAGAGGCTCCGTAGTGAACATGGAAAACACTATCATCTTCTACAACATGGATTCACCAGTAAAACCCACGGAGTTGGATCAATGACAGCAGAAAGGCACGCTTATAGATTTTACTGAAAAGTCACTTTTTCTTCAGTTTTTTCTGCTTCTGATATTATAACTCTCAACTTTAATCAGATTTTTTTCAATATCTACATGATCAGTAAATTAAATATAGGAAAATACTTGATTATCACTTGAAAAAAATTCTAAATACAGAGCAGAATATTGCAATAAGTGATGATAAATCACTTAAGAAAGGTTAACTAGAGAAAAGATCATTTGGAAACTGCTACAAAAGTAGTACTGGGTCTTTATGGGTTAATAGGGCAGTGGAACATGGTATGGCAGAAAAATTGTATAAATATTTCATTCATACAGAGTGTTTGAGGCATTAGAATAGCCACAAGTATCTGATAACAGGAACATTTTGGAGACTCTTGGTTTCACTATTTATATGTATGTGTATAAAGCTTCCCTCCAAAATAAGTGCACATCACAATATGTGTTCAAAGTAACAACAGATACAGATTCCAGACTCAGATAATGTAAAAAAGGTACTGT
>JAQQZY010000027.1:30752127-30768074 GCA_030068375.1 Ostorhinchus rueppellii | reverse complement strand
CCTGGTATTACAAAAACGTCTTCATTAAAATTGAGTAACAATTAAACTGACACTTTGGCATTTTTGTTATAGAACTGGCTCTACTAGCTAAGTCTTACAGAGCCAAAAGGATGTTGTCTGGCTTACAACAGAGTCTGACTGAAACATTATATTGTCTAGTGGATGAAAGTACAAACACTGCCTTGGTGGAGGTCTGCGCTATCCGAGTGCTTCTCTAGTTTATAGATATTTTTACATATACTTTTTTTGACTGTTGTTGTAATATATGTTTGTGCTCTTTTTAGGTTTCCAAAAATTCATTACCATGTTTCAGTCTTTTTCAGAAAGTAGTTTCTGATGTTTTTTTTATACCTTTTGGAGTTGGCTGCATTAGGCATAGCTAGAGTTGTCCAAGTTACTTCCATACTGTAATCCATTACAGGTTACTTGCTACTGTTATTGTCTTACAATATTCCTGTCTTAGAATTGTTACACATTGCATGACTCCTGTATTACTTTGGAGTTACAGACTCTTATCATAAATGAAACGTGCTCAGTAGATCACATTATAACCCCCCCGCATAAATTTGTGCCCTGAAGTACATGTGGACCAGTAGCTCTGTAAGTAACGCTGCGGTCTGTGATGTTCAAATCTTGGACCGCTTGAATTTTTTTCAACATTTTACTTGTTCAACAGGGGGTGCGAGGCTGAGTACACTACTAGATAAATAAAGAATTCTAACTAGTCATAGAAACGTTAGCTTACTTTGTCATTGCTGATCACAGGGATCGTACTAACTAGCTAACATGCTAACTAGCTTTTGTAAAGCAGGGCGAGGGTTAGTCATGAGCATACGTCCATGTGGACAATGGACTCTCATCTCCCATCTTCACCCATTGACTGAACACCAACAGGAAATAGAACTCTTCTGTTGCAATTTTTGATTCCTTAAGGTCTCATGGTTTTGCCGTTTGGTTTTTGTTTTTGTCATTTGAGTCATTAAATTATGGGTGAAAAGTGTATTGCAATGCAAGCACTATTCAATGTGTACACAGTAAAATATTACTAAAATTGATTAGTAATACTGTACCTTACACTACTGCAAAACGTAATCTTTTACTGTAATGCATTACTTTTGTAATGTGTTACACTGTGCATAGCAGGGTTTATTTGCCAAAAACAGGTCCATGTTTCATCTATAAATTCGGTAAATGAAAGCATTAAGTGGAAACAAAACAGGAGCAGCAAAACCAAACAATGTGATTTTCAGGGACTAAAAGCCGAGTCGTTCTGAGGGTCGTTCCTCTTAGAATCATTTAATTCAATGATAATGTGCAAATATTGATCTGCAGAGCTTTAAAGTTATTACTCATGCTCAGATTTGACAGTCAACATGTCCAGTCTATATTGAATTGATTTGTCAGTTTATTGCTACAACGTTTCCCTCCCACTCATTAAACTAAACATGTGGAGTTTGTATCACTGTGACAAGAAAAGCACATGAAACAGTTTGATCCAGAAATAGAGTATTCAATGTATTCTATGTGTGCTCACAGGTTGGCAGATGTGTTTGTGTATGTGTGTGCATGTGTGTGTGTGTGTGTGTGTGTGTGTGTGTGTGTGTGTGTGTGTGTATGTAACACAGACATTTAGGTTGACTGAAGAACATCCCGTAAAAACATATCCTGCTGCCCTTTTATCACAGCTGTAATTACCACATTCTATTTCTCACAGTAATAAGCGGCGTCCATGCTGCTTCCCCGCCCACAGCTATCTACCGCCTCACACGCCGTCCTCGTCGCTCTCTCGCTCTCTCTGCCTCGCACACTCTCTCGTATATTAATTCATCCTTTTATTCTCGCAATATATTAGTCTCTCCCAAACACACAAGCGTCGCTCTCATAAACACCCTCCTGCTCATTAATTCCATCAGTGGATGTGATTTTTTATTTTCCTGTTTCTCATACAAACACACACGGGCTCTTCATTGCTGCCTCCTTCCGTCTCTTCCTTGAATGTTCAGTTCTCCCTCCATCTCATTTTCCTCGTCACTCTAAATGGGCTGACACAGAGTTTGACTTGGCTGCTGTAGTGGAGCTTTCCTGCACTGATTTGCAGCAATAGCCCGTGAGCTTTCCACTGTTTATCTTGCAGATAATAATAATGCTTCAGGGTGAGCAGAACCAACTTCTCATCGCAGCATCAACATCCAGCAACGACAATGACAGTGTGGAGATTAGAGATGACAATTTCTATGAGATACAGCACTACAGTCATTATCACACTGAAACCGATGGACCACAGAGATTTGCAGAGACGAATCTGATACCTAGAAAATTTGTGCAGAATTTGTGAATGTACATTTGCCTTTACACCACAAGGCCCTTTGAACCCCGAAACATTCATTCATTCATGCATTCATTGTTGGGGTGCTGGAGCCTATCCCAGCTACCTATAGCTGAAGGCGGGGTACAACCTGGATGTGTCACCAGTTCATTGCAGGCTGACATATAGAGACAAACAACCAATCACTCTCACATTCACACCTATGGGCAATTTTAGGTTAACCAATTAACCTATCAGGGCAGGCCTTTGGATGGTGGGAGGAAGAGAACCCTGAAACATATGACAGTTATTCAAGATAAAGACAGAATGATTAATTTAACGGCTGAGGAGCATGTTAACACAGCATCCTTGTGTGTTTATGTGTGTATGGTTGTAGTCCACTTGCCAGTTTATGTTTGTTCCTGTTTCCAGGTTTCACTTCTGTTCATTCCTCTGTATTCAGTTGGATGCAGTGTTGTTTCTCTAAGTCCATTCACTGATGTTTAGCCTCATACATAATATCAAAATTAACATGACACTATAAATGACACTTTTTTGGTGTTTCAAGTGAAGTTTAGACACTGAAAAACTGACACTGGCATTCAGGATGCACTCAAACACAGAGCTTTAGACACAGGGGAAACTTAATATTACTGATATATTGAATTAAATTAAATATTTTCTTAGGTTTGGTGCAAACTGTGGCAATGATAAATAAAAATAAGGTTTTCTAAATTTGAAGAGAAATTGCTGCTCTGATTTATTATTAGGTTTAATGGGGAAGTTGGTTTGGGATCCTTATGGAAACCACATGGGTGAAGTAGTCGGAATGAGCTGAAAGTTTTTAATATTTCCAAAACCTACTTGCATTCGAAAAAATGAAATTCTACAGAGTATGCCATTCAACATAAAATCAGAAACTGGCTAAAAAAAATCATGTATTTTAATAGTGATTTTGCAAATATCATGCAACATATTGAAATATTAGTTGGACCGAGACTTAAGTCTTACTCTTAAGTGTTTTAATCACTTTCAAGTTTCAATTATGTATCTATATTAAAGAATGATGACATAATTAATGTGTAATTAATAAACAATATGGTTCAAAAGAGGAGTGGGTTTGACCACTTTTCTAAGATATTTCCAATGGAAATTAATGGGAAATTTCCCAGTTGTTCCTGATTTTACAAATACAATATCCAAATGGGATTTTAGATTGAGAGTCTGTTTTTTTTTGTGGTTTTTTTTGATAGCTGAGGGACTAAAATACCAATAGAGGAAACATTAAATATTAGTGCATCCTGCTTACAGTTGTGTATAGTAGCTCCATAATCACTTTTAAGTTACAGACTTTTGATGATGTTTTACTGTAAAGGCATTAAGAGGATGTTTGACTGTAGGAGATGGACGTCCTGAGGAGACTGGTGTCTGCTGTGTAGATTTTGTAAATTGCCGTTTGACTTATCTCCCTGCATTATAATGGACTGCTGATGACTATCACATTTTCCTGTGGTCTCCAAATGTGGGAAGCATTAGGCCAGAAATGTGCATGGATTTTGCATTGTGGGCTTCACAGCTAAATGGAGAAAGACAGATTATCATTGCTGAGAGTAACTTCAGAGAGACTATCTCTTACACAGCAGTTTTTACGTCCTAGCTTTGAATATTATCTGCACAAGAGAGAGAGAGAGGTGCTGTGGGCATTGTTACCGACTCCGGCTGTGTAATGTCAAATCGATACCTGGTACGTTTCAGGTTTCACAAATGAAAAATACAAGCAGATTTGATCAATGTACAAGAGGGATGTATGACTGGAGGCTTGTGTTGTTCTCGTAATACAAGACAGATCCATAGCGGAGCCCCCACTCGAGCAGGAGAGGTTAATGTATGAGCGCGTCACTTAGCCACTACAAGTTCGACTCATTTTTATCGACTGAATAAGCAAGACAGATATCTGAGTGGGCCACTTAACAAATCAAGTTAATACATTTTAAAGTTTGCAAACCTGCTCCATAATTAAAATAAATAGGATGTTCAGGATACAACACACAAAGCAAAGTCATAAAATAATGTCTTCTTTTAAGATAAGAGGAAACCATGTGGCAGGTTCTCCCAATGTGGAATAAAACTCCTCAGCTGTGACACAACATCTCCCAGGAGGGAAAACACATCATGGTGTAGTCATTTCAAGGGGAATTCCCACATGACAAGTGGAAAATGTGACAGTCAGACACAGTACTGAAGGTGTAATTTAGCGTTTTATAAAAAAACAAATAAATAAAAAGAGTCATACAGCTCTGTTGGGAAGGTGGTGCAGCTCAGGGAGTATATCATTAATGAACTGATTGTTTTTCTCGTTTAATTTTTTTAAAATATAGATTATATCTTTTCTTATTGTATAGTATCGTAGAGATCACTATCCTGAAAGTGCATGTAGTGGCAAAGTAATTACATAAAATATGGATGTTTTCAATCTGGCTTCCTCCCACCATCCAAGGACACGCACTAGGTTGATCAGTTAATCGAAATTGCCCATAGGTGTGAATGTGAGCGTGATTGTTCATCTCTATATGTCAGCCCTGCGATGAGCTGGAGACATGTCCAGGGTATACCCCACCTTCACCCTGAAGTAGCTGGAATAGGCTCCAGTGACCCCCATGACCCGAGTGAGGATAAAACGGGTGAATGAATGGGTGTTTTCACATTTAGTCCCATTTAAAAGAACTGAAGTCAGTCCTTTAAGTGAGGACCAAAAAGTGGACCAACAGAAAACAAACTCAGTTCTTTTTGGCTTCGCATTATGAACAGGACTGGGTTCTCTTTCTGATCACTGGACCCTCCACTGCATTGCATTGCATCCCCCAATACAGTCACATGACTGGCCTATGGCCAGCAACAGTGCAAAAAGGTGACGTGAACCAGGTGCACCTGTGTTCATATTATGCAGATTAAGTGAACCGTACTGTGGCTTTTTAACAAACTGCAATGAGACCACCTTCGTTTTAAAGGGGTCTGAGTGCGGTTGGAGTGCTCACATATACGCAAAAAATCATCAATCTCACTTCATTTTGAGGGCTAAAAAGGTCCAAGTGTGAAAACACCCTAAATGTAGCAAAGGCAGTAGGAGGAAGCTGTGAAACTGAACATCAGACCATAAAGTTGATTTTGCTAAAGTGTAAGTAAACTGTTTTAGATTCACTCATCCAGCAGGAGACACATAATAATACAGGAGTCACTGGAATCTGGAAAAATACATAGTCTACTAATAATTATGGGTCTGACAGTACTAATAATAAATAAATAAAGTAATAAGGTAATAATTATGGGTATGACACTCATATTTCAAATCATTTAATGATATGATAAAAATGGATTAGTGCAGCTTAACACAAGGTGATCTACCAACCCTTTACCCATCAAACGGTCTGATTTTTATTCAAGTCACTATGTCAAAAGAAAAATAGGACATTTTCACTGAAATTGTAAGCAGGTGAAATGACTCATAGATCAGCATATATTGTGTAGCAGTGGTGATGCAAACAGACTCTTTTATCATCATCAATCAATCAATTTATTTACAGAGCACTTTTCATACAGTAAGGACGTAGCACAAAGTACTTTACATATAAATTAAGAATTTAAAAAATAGTACCCCCCCCCAAGACACACACACACACACACACACACACACACACACACAAGTTATACTTAAAAGGATTGACTGAGCATGAGAGGACCAGGAGGTAAAAGAGGGGGTACTGTCACAGGGAGCCATCCAGACCAGGGTCAACTACCGACCCCACTGACACGGTGCCGCATCCTGACCAGAGAGAGAGTGAAAACTGCCACCATGGCTACCAGGGAGGTTCAGACCCCATGGAGGGAAAGAGCCACAGCCACCAGAGTCCACAGTCAGTCCCTGGTGCGGAGGGCCCCCTCTGATGAAACACTGGAGAATATTTTAAAAATAAATGAATAAACAGTAAAAAGATAGGAAACAAAAGCGTTGATTAAAAGAATCTAAATATAAGACATATATCAATATAATAGAACTTTTAAACAGTAAAAGGATCATATGGTAAAAGCGTATAATATGAAAAAGTCAGTTCAAATAAACACCCATACCAGACGTCATCACTTCTGTTTATTGTCTCCTTTTGTTCAGAACTTCCACACAAGCCGTTCCTGTCTGGCAATGATCCCATTCTGTCTCACAGTCACTCTCCTACCTATTTATTTATACTGCTTTCATGCAAATTTCCTGCCTGAAGAGACAAAGCGCAATACACATGAAGAAAAATATTATTGAGAAAAACAATGAAACAACAAAGAAATAAATGGTAGAACAATACTGTAGATGTTGCTCTGGGGATGAGGTATGAAACAATAAGATAATGCTAATTACTGCCATATTAAAAAAATATGCATTTGATCTTTTTTGGGTTTCATTTGTTTACATTGTCAGCTGTTGTTTTACTTAATTTTACTCATAATTTCATGTCCAAGGGAGATTCAAAAAGTTCCCAGATCAGCCACCAGTTTGACCCAGAGAACAAAATTCAACCGAAAGAGTTGCATCCAAAAAGAGCAGCTGGACCTGTGCAATTCAAGGCAGAGAGGTCTGTTCAATAAATAAATAAAAGAAAGGATTTATTACATTTGTCTGAGAACATTTTGACTCTCCCCTGTATTTATCATGTATTTATACAGTACCTTTATTGTGTTGTTTGTTTTGCCTCTAGATTTCATTAATGTTATGCAGTTTTGTTACATTCTGACCAAAAAGAATAGTTTAAAGTCTTATGTAGAATAGAATAGAATAGAATAGAATAGAATAGAATAGAATAGAATAGAATAGAATAGAATAGAATAGGCTTTATTGTCTTTATACCAGTTGTACAATGAAATTGCAGGTGGTCTCTACTAGCGACAGTGGACTTACATCTAAATAACACAGTAGGATACAAACATATATCAAAAATATATAAAATATACAACAGCATGCTATCAAAATATATGCAAGTACTGTATAAAAGAGTCAAGCAGGCGATGAGCAGGGTGGGCGGGGTCTCCTGTGAAGGCCTTGACTTTGCAGAGACACCAGGACTGAGATAGCTCATGTTGTGCATTTCATCTTATTGCATATTACACATTTTCATGGTGTGTCTTTTCTGAATAGTTCATTCATTCATTCATTCATATTCTGAACCCGCTTTATCCTCACTAGGGTCACGGGGGTCGTATGGAGCCTATCCCAGCTACTGAAGGGTGAAGGCGGGGTACACCCTGGACAAGTCCCCAGTTCATCACAGGGCTGACATATAGAGACGAACAATCACTCTCACATTCACACCTATGGGCAATTTTTTAGATTAGCCTATCAGTGCATGTAACAGAAATGACTGTTTGGCTTCTTTAACTTTCACTCTTTGTAAAACTTCAGTAGGTCTTTAAAGCATCACTTCCTGCTGTCAAAAGGGGTCCTCAGAACCCTAGTTGAAAGGACTCCTGCTTTAAGAAGTGTTGATAATGTACATGAAAACGTTTTGAAACTCCAAAATGTTCTGCAAATTTTGTATATACACGGCATGACGTTACTGTCAGACAGTGGGAAGAACGAGGTCTACGAAAGAAATGCCAGGTTCCATCCAGGTTGAGCCCGTCCGTATGAGCTGTGACTGCTGCTCTGCTCCATGTCAGTCGACTCGTCAACACTGAGACAGAAAACAGTCCAGACGAGTCCCAGTCCAGAACCTGACAACACAACTTCCTTCTCTAATGAGACCTTTCGCCTTATGGAGACCAAAACTAATGGCGTGTCCAGGTGCCTCTTGTCAGTGTTTATCACTGTCAAACTGGCAGTGCGGTGTGTCTGAAACACTGCATCAGATTTGAGTTTGGTGTTTACAGTACAAGTTCTGACATTTTACTGAACCGCTGATGGTTACATTTGGAAATGTCTCTAAAAGGAACTATGTCCTATTTTCCTTTAGGGACAGTATTTTCTTATGTGTCCTTTGGACGGAAGGACAGACGGAGTTCTCTGAGTGAGGCGGTGTACAGTATTTACCAGGGAATCCACTCATCATTTTTGTCCAACCCATTTCTCGGACAAATTGGACGCACAAGGTCTTTACCCCTAGGACAGGTGCAGTCCACAGTTTGATGGCTGCATTTTAATTTTTTTTTTTTTTCTTCAAATTTTTGAAAATGTCAACATAGAAATTTTGTCCAACTGATTTCACAGACATTATTCACCCAAATTTTGTACATGTTCTTTACATGTGCGGTCCTCTAAATTTTTTTGCACTTTTACAAATGTTTGAAAAGTTTTTATAAAAATTGAAAGTTAGGCTCATAATGAATCACTGGGGAGGCAGGGTATCAGTGAACAGCAGGGGTAAAGTGGTGTGCGACAGGGCGGGGGTGTTCGTAAACTCTGTTTACTTTATTACTTGTTTGTTATTTAACTATGAAAGTCTGTTATCAAGAGGAGGGTGGGGTCATTTTTTGAATAACTGGATAAATAATCGTACTTCAGGCTTTCAGTCATTCATTCATTTTCTGAACCTGCTTTATCCTCACTGGGGTCACGGGGGCCGCTGGAGCCTATCCCAGGTACTTGTGGGTACACCCTGGACATGTAGCCAGTTCATCACATAAATGTTTTTATTGTTTTTTCATTGTTCTAAAGCCAGTGTAGAACAGCAAGGGATATAGTTGATCAGTGGCAAAATCATTGCAGTTTTTTCTTACTTTGCATTCTTTATGAGGTTTTGGGTTTTCACTTAGTACAAAAACTGTTTTGTTCTTAACCCTTAAAGACCCAAATATCCACCGGGGAACAAAACCGTCTACTGATCTAATGTTTCATACCTGTTGATCCATTAATCCTATTCATACATGTAAGTAACTGGTGTAAAATGCAGTTTGTCATCTTTTCATGGTCATCACATATGACCCATTTGTACGTTCAGAAGCTCTGTAGTTACCATGGAAACACCGTCATCTTCTATAACATTGAGTTATCAGTAAAACCCATGGAGTTTGACAAATGACAGTGTTTGTTGTTTTTATAGTCAGTTAATGATACATTTGGTTGAAAAAGTAACTTTTTCCTTTTTTCTTCTTCTTCTTTCGGCTGTTTCCTTTGGGGGTCTCCACAGCGAATCAGTTTTCTCCATCTAACCCTGTCTTCTTCATCCTCTTCTCTCACACCAGCTACCTGCATGTCCTCTTTCACTACATCCATAAACCTCCTCTTTGGTCTTCCTCTAGGCATCCTGCCTGGCAGTTCCAAACTCATTATCCTTCTACCTTCTCTATGAAAATATTTCATACTTTATACTTTATTTATTTTGTTCATGGTTGTGCATTTCATCAGCAAAACATTCAATTATCATCAAGTGAACAAATATGTACACACCCCAATATTTTAACAAATGCCAATAAATCACTTGGGAACGATTAAAAAAATCATGTAGAAGTTGTGATGAAAGCAGCTGTGAGTCTTTAAGGGTTAAATCCAGATATCTAATACATATTTTTCCAGATTTTATTTATTTTTATTTATCTATTTTTTTTATTTTTCTGATTTCATGTTTTATTTTCAGATTTTTTTTCCTGTAATGAATATTGTGATTTTAATGTCTATTTTGATTAAAACTTTGTGTTCTTTGTGATTTTTATGTTTTCATATTTTATATTTTAACTTTCTCTTCTTACGTCTCTCTTGCGATGCTTCTATGTTTTATGTAAAGCACTTTGAATTGTCTGCTACATGAAATATGCTATACAAATAACTTGTCTTGCCTTTTGTGATTGTCTTTTGTGGTTAAGGCGGGAAAAGGCTTTGGTTTGGGGTTTAACACATGCACCACATTTTCATCCTATGAATGATTTTCATCCAGTGCATGAATATATCATCTTTCATTTCCTGTGGAAGTATAAGTGGAAAAGGCATTTTCATAACATGTTATGAAGTGGTTTGACCAGTGAAGAAAATATATATAATATATATGTTTAAATTGTGTGTGAAACCCACGTCGGAGTCTGGAATCTTATCATTTGTTGGCCTTTTTTTATCTTCATTTCTGAACTAACTCATATGCAAAATAAAAGCCTGTAGAAGGAAGTAGTCCACAAATTACTAACACACAAAAAGCATACTGCCCTTCTAAAATTCTTTGTCATTTTATTCGAGTTGTTTTTTACATACACACATGATATGAAGACGACTAATTATTTCAGCTGGTTAAAATGTCAGCAGTGTGTGTGGGAGGACATATTTGTTACCTTGACGAATCACAAATCCACCTGTGCTGAACATAAACCTACGCAGATTTCACACGGAACCCAAATGATGGCGTCAAGCTGCCACAGTGCGTTAGCCATAAATAGGGAATCTGTTTTTAAAAAAAGCCTCCTTACATACATTCATTTCCACGACCTCATTTCTCGTTTGCATCCATGGTATGTGTCTTACAGGCAAAATTACATCCGCTCCTCAGTAGAGAATACACTCACTGACCTCCTATTTCACTTTTAAATTCAGTCTGCCACCTCTCCTTCACATTCTTCAACAAAGGCTCTACATGGTAAAAATGCAAAATAGGAACAACCTACCTTTTTTTCCTACAGTTAATGTGTTTAATATTGAGCCATTACACTCAGTCACTTTCTGATTAATAAAGTGTTACAAAAACAAATTAAGGCTAAATGAATGAACAGTAGGGTGATAGATTACTCCTCAATAAACATTTCCTGCCACAGTTTGAGCATAAATAACACTTTTATTTCATTAGTTAATGCTTCATAAACAACCAATCATGGCCACGTTTTCTCATCTATTGCATTAAAGTCGTGACTTTGTTGTTTTAACCCTCAAAGACCCAAAAGCATCTGTTGAACCCAAGTGTTTAAGAACTCTTTAACCAATAACCCTATCAATACAATGGAATATTTGAGGTAAAATGCAGTTTGTTATCTTTTTAACAGCATCAGATGTCTTCTTCAGATGCATCCATAGTCTTTGTAATGAACATGGACACGCCATCATTTTCTGCAACATGGATTCACCAGTAAAACCAATGTTGTTTGACAAATAACAGTGATTGTAGCGTAGGAAAGCCCGATTCGGTCATGCCATTCAAACAGTCTTTTATATTGTTTTCTCGCGATAACAACATAATTTTCTCATTATCTCAAGAAAACAATAGTTGTTTTCTCGAGATAACATGACTAGCATGACATGATAGCATGACCGAATCGGGCTTCTGTGGTAGAGGCTTTATTTTATGTAAAATTAATAATATATTTTTCTGAAAAACTAATGACTTTTTCAGTTTATTCTGTTTTGCTATTATAGCCTTTGAATTTACTCTGAGCTTTTTTTTTTAACCCATAGAGACCCAAACAGCCACGGGCAACACAAACAATTTACAGATTGTAATACCAGTTAATACACTAATTCTATCAATCCATGAAAATAATTGGTGTAAAATACAGTTTGTACACTTTGCCATCTTTTCATGTTCAGAGGCTATATTGTTACAATGGAAACACTGGCATCTTCTACAACATTGATTCACCAGTAAAACACATTTACTCTGAGTTTTCATGAACATCTGGATCACAGGTGTCAAACAAATCCGCCCAATCCAGCCCACTAAAGGGTCCAATCCGCCCCATGGGAGGAATTTGTGAAATGCAAAAATGACACTGAAGATATTCACAATCAACAGTGTCAAAATTATCTTCGTTCAGGTTCCACATGCAGACCAGTATGATCTGGAGTGGGTCAGACCAGTAGAATACTATTATAATAACATATAAACATTGACAGCTTCAAATGTTCTCTTTGCTTTATTGTAAAAAAGTAAAATTACATGAAAGTGCTTACATAAATTATGCTTTTACAAAAAATGTGAATAACCTGAACAAATATGAACAACCTCAAATGTCTTCAGAGGAGTATATACAATTTTACCAATTTTCTGCCTGTTACTAAGTGTTTTGTGTATTTGTAATAGTTGTAATGCACATGTGTAAATGATAAACTGATAAATTGCGGCAGAATATTGTTAAAATTGCACTTGTTATTCTTCATACATTTCAAGTTCATATTATTCACATTTTTAGGGAACTTTGTAGATGTAAACATTATTGTAATATAATTTTACATTTTTCATTGTTTTTATTTTACTGGTCCGACCCACTTGAGGGAACATGGCCCCTGAACTAAAATGAGTTTGACACCCCTGATCTATATGATCTGTAAATTAAATAGAGGAAAATATATGGTTTTCATTGAAAAAAGGACACTATAATACATAGTGATGAATCACTTTGTAAGGATTAAATGTCAAGAAAAATTCATTAGGAAGTCACTATTAAAAATATTCCTGGGCATTTATTTATTTGTTAAAGAGTGTCTTTGTGTTTTTCCAGCCATGTTCACAGAGGTGCCTCATGATATGACGGCTCAGAGGGGTCAGGATGTGGAGATGGCCTGCTCCTTCAGGGGGGCGGGGATGCCCTCGTATTCCCTGGAGATCCAGTGGTGGTACATCAGGAACCACCTGGACTGGACGGACAGACAGCCCTGGACAACCAATGAGGTGGGTTGATAACATGATCCCTGAAGTGTAGCAGACTGACCACGACCAAGGGTGCTGTTCAAAAAACAAAGGGAGCAAAGACTTAAAAGTAATGTGAAGTATCCTGGATTCTGCACCCGTCACCCTCCTCTTTGAACACAAAGGGTTAAGTCGGCCATTAAAGCTGCAGGAAGCAGAAATACTGGGTTAGAACCCCATCATCTGAAAACACACACCTTCTTTTAGGAGTTCCTTTCTTTTCAGTTCGAACCCAAACACTACCTATACATATAGAAGACCTGGTGGTGGTTTATGCTGTTGTGGAAAAGTGAGGCTAAGGCCGACAGCTGTCAATCATATTTAACACTTGCCTGTGTGAAAACACCTGAGCAGCGGTGCAGAACTTTATATACAGACATCAAAAGTAACACAGGAAAATAAAAATGTTTAAACAGTAAAAGATTAAAACACCAAGACAAATATAACACACACACACACACACACACACACACACACACACACACACACACACACACACACACACATACACATTCACACATACAAGGAATAATGTCATGTTTTCACTAGATCAGGGGTGTCAAACTCATTTTAGTTCAGGGGCCACATTCACCCCAATGTGACCTCAAGTGGGCCGGAGTAGTAAAATAATAACAATGAAAAAAGTAAAATTACATTATGATAGTGTTTACATCTACAACATTTCCTTAAAAATCACAATAAAATGAACTTGAAATGTCCTTAGCTAAACAAGTACGATTTTAGCAATATTCTGCCTCAGTTGATCAGTTTATCATGTAGACATGTGCATTACAACTTACAATACTATTATAAATACACAAAACATTTAGTAACAAGCAGAATATTGGTAAAATTGCATTTACTTCTCTTAAGACATTTCAGTTTGTTCATATCTGTTCAGGTTATTCCCATTTTCTGTAAAATAATAGTTTGTTAATGTACCTGTTTTTGTGTAATTTTACTTTTTTTTACACTAAAACAAACATAAAATCTGCAGTTCTCATTATTTATAGGTTATTATGATACTATTTTACTGGTCTGACTCAACTGAGATCTAATTGGTCTTCATGTGGAACCTGAATTAAAATTATTTTTACACTATTGATTGTTGATATCTTCAGTGTCATTTTTACACTTCACAAATTCATCCTACGGGCCTGATTAGACCCTTTGGCGGTTCAGATTTGGCCCCCGGGCCACATGTTTGTTACCTGTGCACAAGATGATTGAATACTTGGGAGATTACATGAACTCTATTAAGCTATGAGTGTGATATAATGTCTA
The DNA here is from genome assembly GCA_030068375.1 of Ostorhinchus rueppellii. Classification (NCBI taxonomy): domain Eukaryota; kingdom Metazoa; phylum Chordata; class Actinopteri; order Kurtiformes; family Apogonidae; genus Ostorhinchus; species Ostorhinchus rueppellii. The sequence goes on along the minus strand of JAQQZY010000027.1, from coordinate 30,753,848 downwards.
AGTAGTAGGTAATTTTTCTTTCACTGGAGACAAATGGAAATATAAGCATCAGATTATTGTATTTATTTTTACATGAGAGTTCATTCTCTTGAACAATAAACAATAAAAGATAGAAATACTAAAACATACCTTATATAACACATACAGCCTAGTTGTTTGTTGCTGCAGTTCCACACATTGTCCTTCACTTGGTTTGCTTCATCAGCTGTGTGTTCTGCTCAGAACAGTGTGGGTAGAAGTCCACAGGTCCAGGACTATGATTGTTGCTGATGTCACATGATGGCTGCTTCAGACACTTGATTGGTTCGTGTGTTTATTAGCAGTGAAAAGCTCAGAAAAACTAACCTTGTTCCTAAAAACAGGTAAAATGCTGCTTGTTTGCCAAATAATATTAGCATCATGAGTGACAGTATCTATGACATAAACAAAGGATCAAAAAACAACCAACAAAATATTTACAATAGAAATTAGAATAAATGTCATAAAGCTCAGTCATAAAAGTGACGTCAGAGAAGTGTTTAGAACCTGGATATTAAAATGTTGAAAATTCTGACAGTGTTTCTGAGTTGATAGACTCCAGGATTGCTTTGATAAGGTTCCCCGTAGATTTGAGTCTACGAGGAAGACATTGGTGTCTAGAGCCCGAGACTCGAGGTGTTTACTAATCCTAATCCTCTTCTCTTTGGTGCCAAACACACTAATCTCTATTTTGTCCCTATTCAATTTTGGCTCATCCAATTATTTATTTGCACTAATATTGAAACAGTGATTTAAAACATTACCTAAAGGATGGAACGAGCACAAGCTGCCCATTTGTAAATGCATGTGTTTATGAATAATAACTGTCCTTAAACATGGCATTAGTCGTCATGTGGAAATGTACAATGGAATTACATTGAAACATTTATTAGTGGTTTTAGCCATCAGACAAATGGACTTTTAGACTGTGACTACACCATTCCCTGTCTACAGTTGTTTCGGTAAAAGGATGTTGTGCAGTAGATGATGATGACCTGGAAGGGTTGATGAGATCTGCTCACACTGAGCCAAACAGAACATGCATAACTGGATGTTTTTTTCTCTTGTCTAGGTGGCTCCAGATGAAGAGATGCCAAAGGATGCCACAAAAATAAGTGTAAGTCAAACCTCAACCTGCTCATGAATCCATATGTTTATGTAGCTGTTAGACTAAACCTTCATGATACTTCTATGTCTCATTCTGTCACGTCCACAGATGTTGTACTTAGGGAATACGATACGAGGATCTGATTTACACAACACATCCACTACTCAGCTGATGGCTTTGTAGAATCACAGTGTCAGCAAAACAACACACAGCGCTGGTACTCGTAGGTGGAGATGTGTCCTTCTCTAGGGAGTTCAATGTGCACAGCTTCAACTTCAGATTCTCATAAACACCCCTGCAAACTTTATTATTCCAACACCAGCTCCTGATATTAACACATCAAGACTCAGTACTACTTTTGTGTCTGTTCCCAAATGAAATTTCCTCAATATTTAACCTCTCTTTAGTGATTTATCACCTTTTGTTATGTTCTATATTTTGCATTATATCAGTATAAATTAGGTATTTTTCTGTATTTAATTTGCTGATCTTGTAGATGTTCATAAAAGCTCAGATTAAAGTTAGAATAGAATAGAATAGAATAGAATAGAATAGAATAGAATAGAATAGAATAGAATAGAATAGAATAGAATAG
>JAQQZY010000027.1:30708129-30718412 GCA_030068375.1 Ostorhinchus rueppellii | reverse complement strand
CCGGAGAAAACCCACGCAGACACGGGGAGAACATGCAAACTCCACACAGAAAGGTCCCAAGGATCGCCCGGGAATCGCACCCGGGTCCTTCTTGTTGTGAGGCACAAGTGCTAACCACTGCACCACCGTGTTGCCCATGTCATTTTTATTGTATTTAAAAACATATTTAAGTAACATTTACATCAATAAAAAGGAATATTGTGCTGTTGATGGATGAGTAGATTAAACAATCACTGAAAGAGTGAACATTGTTCGGTCAGCTTAATATGTAGCGTATATATAAGTCAGTTTTAGACATACAGTATCAGTATGGAAATGTCACATCTTATCGCTACAACAATTTTTTTCATTATCTAAAGTTTTTGCCCTTTAACTGTTGCATATTTGCTTGAATATAAATGTTTTGCTTTGAAGTCTGTGTTGTGCTTTTTGATGCTAGGTGACCACAGCAAACATTAGCTAATGATGCACATTGTCAAAGGTCTTATGATTCAAAACAAGACTGAAGAACAGTGCAGTAAGCCTGAGGAGTTCTGTGGCCCAAATCTGACCCATTCACTAAAGAGAAATCAGTATACAAGGTGTTATCATACACAAACAAGATAGGCCTTAGCGTAGAAAAGGAGTGAGCTTAACTCACATCCAAAAACAACAAGCTCTATGAACAGAACAAAGTCCAACACAAGCTTCATGTAAAGACACAAGCACACACAAACCTTCCAACACGCTGTTGTTGACCATGAGCAGTGCAAACGAATCCTGTCTTTAAAAGTGAGTGTTGGTTTGAGAAAATACACATGGTATGTACTTCACCATCTGTTTGATCGTGTTTTATGTAGGTTGAATTTAGGTAGAAGTACATGCCAAAACACAGCAACAAAGGTAGTAAAAAGATGTTGGCTTGTAAAAACAGAAATTTAAAAACAGGGGACACACACTCAATATGTTTTACAGAACTTAAGGTACACAGTTATTTTTTTCATTAAAGCTAAATGTAATAACAACTTGTATAAGAGAACCCTCTATAACAGGGGTCACCAACCCAGGTCCTCGAGAGCCACTATCCTGTATGTTTTAGGTGTTACTCTCTTCCAACACACCTGACAGTCGTTATCAAGCTTCTGCAGAGCTTGATTATAGGGTTATCATTTTAATCCGGTGTGTTGGAAGAGGGATCCAAACCTAAAAACAAAAACATGCAGGATAGTAGATCTGGAGGACCAGTGTTATGTGACCCCTGCTATACAAGCTTCTTGTAATTCCAAGATCACTTTCCATCACATCTCTGCACTCCAAGAAAACATGTTTACTGCAGTTTATAGTAAATAAAATTTGCCACTGCTCAGAATATGTATCACACACTAAAATGTCAAAGAACAAACAAGCTGCTGCTGTTGTAAACTGAATTGTTTTATCGGTTTTCTGCAACATCTTCCCCAGACTTTGCCAACGTGTGTCTGAAACCCTCTGCACTGCAGTCCCTGACTGGGGAGAGGGGGGGGGGGTGTCTCCTGCCTTAATGTGGTGTCACCAAACACTTCTCTGGAAGTTGCTGCTGTTTGTATGACGGGGTTTCATTGATTAAAATTAGAGGTGCACAACTAATCTATTTGGAACTGCAATGTCAACCTGTGCAATTACATAAATTTGCATGTGTGAACATTAGACCTGTTCAAAAAAAACTTTTTTTTGTTATTTTAAAACCAATTGCTGTGATTCCTATTCTCCAAGCTGTGGAATGACCAGACATAACAATTATTTTGATTTTTGACCATGGGAATTTGTTGTTGATTTATGTCAAAAACACTGGAAATTTTAGATGGGGGTGTTCTATTTTGCCTTATGACTTAACTAGAGTTAACCACAGAGCATTATGAGTGGAATCACATGAAAGCTGATGAAATTTCCTTTAAGGTGATACCCAATACATTAGCAACAAAACACCCCCATCCCAGTGTTGCACTTCTGTTTTTATGTTTTTATTTTTCTGTCCAGCACTTTGTGTTGCATTTATTGTATGAAAAGTGCTTTATAAATAAAGTTTTGATTGATTAATTGATCCAAAATTTCCAGCGTTTTTGACACAAATCAACATCAAAACTGTATGGCTCATGAGGGAGGCATTCCCATGGTCAAAAATCAAAATAATTGTCATATCTAGTCATTCCACAGCTTGGAGAATGGGAATCAAAATAACAAAAAAGTTGTTGTTGTTTTTTTTTTTTTAACAGGTCGAGTGAACATAGAATGCCATTCTTTGTTTGCTTACTATGTGCACTGGTAATAAACCCACACAAAACCACCACCTACTGACCACTGTCTAATCAATCACAGCATTCCACAAACCTTGTTGCATAGAGACAAAAAAGGAAGAAAAAAAAACAAAAACATGTTGAGCTGTTTAGATTTGTACAGACAAAACACTAAACTAGCAACAGAGAGCAAGAGCAACAATGAAAAATAGCCTACGTAAGAACATTTTTTTTCCTACAGCATATCTGCTTTTATGTTATGTCTTTCGCTTAAATAAAAGTGTCAGAGTTAAAGTAAAAGAATAAATCCCCAAATGCCTCATAACATAAGAATAAATCTAAAGAACACACTCATTTATTGGGATACACTATTCTAAGAACAGTCAGATAAGTCTGTGCCTGAATGGTTTGATATTGATCAGAATATTAACTTCCACACTCACACAGTGGGCAGGTTGTTGCCAGTTTCCTTCCTGGCAGCAACTGAACATGACTGTGTTTGTTAGGCTTTGTCTACCAAGGTAATGGAAAGACACTCCTGGTATGTTCGTTCTTTGCGACAGACTCCAGGTGATGCTTATGCCAACCAACAGGATGAAGCTCAACTGTTGGCCAAAACACACACAACCTCTGCTGTGTTGGGATATTTTGGATGCATTATTTAGCAGAGAGAGATACTGTATAAAACCTGCAAAATGAAAGTTGCTACTAGTTTAACTGTATGTTTGAGTGCAGATATATAGAAAATCTATATAAAAATACTTGCATGATCAGCCATCTGTGTTTTTTCACTCATAACCAAACTTGTACCTTTGGCTGATGGCAATCACAAGGCTGCCCACAATCTCAAAACATTTTCACCTGATTATAAAGCCTAAACAATCAATACACCCCACAGGGTTCTTCCAAGTTAATGTTAAGACTTTTCAAAGACCTTTTTAAGACTGCTTAGAACAGAATTTGATGCCCATTTCACAGCCTATTTCATGTTCAGACTGCCAAAAAATTTTGACTCTTAGAATTTTATGTATTTATCCCATTGTCTTGATTCCCACCATTTGGAGTCACTTCTCACTTGGGGTTGTAAAGTTAGTGATAATTGGTGCCTAATTTCAATATAAATGGTCAGGTTGGAACGGGTGGAACTGAGTAGACTAAGGTTATTTTCTCTGCAGCTTGGACATTTAACAGACAAATTTAAGGTTGTTTATGGCAACATAACTTAAGACCTACCATATCAAATGTAATACCTTTTAAATACTTTTTGAAGGTATTAAATGCAGATTTGTAAATTTAAGACTTTAAAGACTTTTTAAGAACCCAATAGATCATATTTGTTCTCTCCATGATGTGATTTAGTAATTTTTATGTTAGTTCTAAACAGGGCATTAAATACATGCCCAAGAGGCACTAAATTCGAGTTCTAAATTAGTAACTTGTAATGTCAGACACTTGAAGTCCTGCATGCCCAGTTGAATATTGGCTCCATCAGAAATTGGTGCAACCCGGCAGCTGAACCCAGTGTGGCTGTGACAGGAACCTCGCTGCTTAATGGATGGAATGATTGATGAAAAAGCAGACAATCAGCTCATAATTCTACCATTAGGAACACACTGGCACCGAGCCCTCAGGCCACATTGGATTAACATTTTAACTTGTGATACTGCAGCTAGACTGAGCAGAAAACAGACAACTGTCAGAAACATTCCATTTCTGTAGTAATCAATTAACTGCCCCCTCTCTCTGCGGCAGCTCCTTAATCTGCTGATTGTTACACAGATTTAACGGCATTTCTGTCTTGATCGTGGTTTAATGGAGCTTGAGGAGGAACTGTTGCCTGCAGCGGTTATTGCGTGTCCTGGTGATTTAGTTGGTTTTAACATCATCCTTAAAATATACTAAATTCAGCTGCAGACTAAGAACGCATTAAGTTCTAATATCCCACTGACAGAAGGTTTGTTTAACTCCACACTTAACTACTGCACAGTTTAATGGAGGAACAGAGGATGGGAGTGAAAACTGATCTGATTGACGCTCACTAGTTTCCACAGTGAAAATTTCATGAGTTAATGACTGATCCTGTGTTTGAAAACATTTGGCACCTCAAGAATTTGTTTTTCACTGTTAGACAAGTGCGCCATCTGGTGGTCGCAAAAGTCATTGCATCTCAGAAGAAAAATAACTTACTTGGAGTGTGTGTATCATGGTCTTTGAAAGGGTATTCTGTCATCTTACTAACTGCTGTACCACCCATACAAACAGAATGTTTCCAAGACTAATGCTGCCTTCACCTGCTGTTGGGAAGATCCATTCCACTTGTAAATTCAAAATTACCAGTGTGTTGTGTCCAACAGCTTTTATTGTTGTTGCGAAATTAAAAAAAAAAAAAAAAAAAATGGCTGACACACAATTTATCATGACCTGTCACTTGGGTAAAACAGTTTTGGATGTGTTAATTCACCTGCTACAGCATTTTTTTTCATTCATTCATCTTCTGAATTTTACCCTCGAGAGGGTGACAGGGACATGTATGCACTGACATATACACAATCACTTTCACATGGGGTATTTAAAATGAGCGTGAGCCGTGTACGGTAAACAAACATATCAACGTGACCAGACCAAGCCAAACTGGGGAGACACCGAGCTCTGCGAGCTGCTGTCATTTTGGGTGGACAACTCTATCCATGCTAACATTTGTGGAACAGTGAAAGACTCTGACTCTGACAAGGTTAGCAACACCGATTTGCTTGGGGTATTTCCGACACAAGTCATGTGCCACACTATACGCTGCGTCACCAGCCCTTTGATTCCAGAACACAGACGTGTAAAAGTCCAGCCTGTCTCACTCCTGTTACACTTTTGTCTTGGCTGTGGAAATCAATCAATGGTGGAAAAAAGGTGGGATCACCATCTTGCTTTTTTTCTGGGATCTCTGGATTATCCGCTTTGTGTCTTAACTTGATGTGACTATCTTCTTCTTTGGAGTGTTCATCATAAACCCATATGTTGTGTTTTTTTAGTGTGTGTGTGTTGTGACTTCTCTCTTACCAAGGTCCAGCCTCTGGCACAGTGAGCCCAGCCCCTGCAGTACAGCCAGCTGCAGTTTGTAGGCCAGGGTGTGTGTGTAGACGGGTCCGGCCTTGGCGCTGATGGGAGCCTGTCGAGCCAGAGAGGAGCTCAGCTTGGGCAGAACCTCTTTAGAAACTCTCCTCCTCAGGAAGTCTCTGCAGGTCTCCCCCAGGGTACAGAGCACCTAGTGGAAAAAGTCAGCATGTAAAACCCGATAATAGACTCATTGCCGGACGGTATAATCAAATGTCCGAGTGGTGTGATGTACCCTGAAGGCTCTGAGGACTGCCAAAGGGTCATCTGCGGTCAGTCTCTGCAGGAGGGCGGGCCAGCAGCGATGGGCCATGGGCAGGAGTTCATCCTCCCTCTCACTCAGGACACACACACACAGCTCCAACACATCCAACACCTAAAGACACACAAACACATGTTCACAAGTCACTTTTAATTGACGTAACAAAATCTCTGGTGTCATAACCTGTCTCTTCGGACTACACGGACCCCCTCATGTGCTCTCACCCTACTGCATCATAATAGACTGGAACTACATCCATAAATGGACGTCCATTTGTCCTGGTGCATCTACAGCCTGTCCGTCCATGGGAGTGGGTCTCTCGCTCACTGTGGTTCTCCTCAGGTTTCTCTTTTCCCATAGGGTTTTTCCTTGCTGAGAAAGAGGGTTTAAGGACGGGGGATGCCCAAGACATTAATCCATTTCCTTCATCTACTGTTTATTTGAATGTTGTTTGTTAACTCTGTAAAGCCCTGTGAGGAAACCTTGGTGTGATATAGGGCTCTGCAGATAAAATTAACTTGAATTGAATATCATTGTAGCTCAAGAACAACTTCTGAGTCCAGCTAATTTGTTTCATGCATGAAAAGAAAGCGTTATGAATGATATGAACCCATTAAGTTTGGATGCAACATATCGTTAGCCTCATAGCATAATTGCCAGTGTCATATTTTTGTCCAAATTTTCATATCTGTGTAACTTTCCTCTCCTCACACTGCTGTTTCATTTTATGCAGATATCACAATTTGGCCAAAAATATGACTAAGGCAATTATGGTATGAGGCTAATGCAACATTTGTTCATACCTTTCAAATGTTGTGCTTGATTGTCTTTTAGTGTCACTGAGCCAAACGTCAAACCTCATACCTTTCTACTGTGTGCATTTACAGGCTTTTGAAAATCTGCATCCTGACACACACTTTGGGTATAGGAAAATACTACAAATGTTGGGGGGGGGGACACATCAGAAAAGGTCTCCATTGTCTACCAGTACATACAGTACCTACTGGGCTGTTCCAGGAAACACTTCAACACTTTGCCCTCCATTGATTAAGAATTGGAAGCTTTCATTTGCTCTTTTTCTTCCTCTTCTATACTTTTTCCTGTTTTGAGTCACGTCTCCCCAGGACACCTGATTGAAGTTTGGTTTTTGACTTTTTCGATCCTCTGGAAAAGACACTTTTAAGATTTCACTTTCACTTTGAGCATTTCTTGGCGTTAAGTTGAAGGTTTTCTGCAGATGTTGTCGCTGCAGGTCAGGTGTTCTCTCTTGTTTCCACAAAAGTCCATTTCTTGTTGCCTTTCTTTGCTGCATGCTGTCGTGGGGCCCTGAGTAATGTGGGGCATGTTAATGAACACTGGTCACCCCTCATTGTTGTTTCAACCATTTACAATAGCAACTATTATAATTTAGGCAGGTTAATTTTTGGGTTTTTTGGATTTCAGACAGGCATTTTGGTAGCTATAATTTCCAGGGGTCCTCAGGTGTCAGTCAGTGAATGGACCACCTATAAGTAGCAGCTAAGCGTCTGATGTGAATGTGTGTATCCATTTTACAGGTGAGCAAAAGTGTTGCAAAAGACGTGTAAAAGTGGCGACTGAGAAATATTATAAATGTGTACAAACGACAGAGTTTACGATACAAATGAGATTTGTATAAGAGTTTGCAAGTTTAATTAACATGTCATGCTTTATATGAACCAGTGCTACAACTCATGTCAGTAATTCACTGAAATAGTCAGTATTGTATTCACTGTTGTCCTGCTAAAATATGAGTAGTCAATTATTTTGTGAATGATGAAGATGAACCGTTAACACAGGTGTCAATTGGTGCATGCGCCACCTATGAGCTAGCAGCCAAGTGTCTGATGTGCCTGTGTGTATCTGTTTTGCAGCACAGAAGACAGTAAAAGTCATTTTAACAAAGTCATACACACCTGTGTGTGTTCTCTTCCCAAGTGTGCAACACTGTTAACTAGCTCTGAATTACTGAGGAACATATTGGAAAGTCATTTAAAAATTGCTGTAGTCCCATACATCTCCATGTGTATTTTGCAAAACGGCAAAACCAATTTTTCCAGCTTTAAACCTGAAGTACAGTATAGGAGTACTTAATGTTGTCAACTGATTATGTTTTTGCTGGCATTTATTTGTTAGCAACTTTACAGAAAAACTACTGGACGGATTTTCTTGAAATTTTCACCAGTGATAGAGAATCACCCAAGGATGTTCCAATTAACTTTTGGTCAAGATCTGGATAGCGGTTTTGACATCATGACGTCATAACCTTGGCGGAGGTTTGTGCTCACTGAGCGCTCTTGTTTGAACCTTGTTTAATGGTATATCCACACCAATACAGATGTTTTTCTAAACTGATACTTTCTTCCACCATTTTTAAAGAAATGATATTCACTTGAAATTAATTTAACAAAATATCTCTGCATACACTATAATGAAAAAGTGAATATGTGTTCAGATAAACCATTATTTCTGGCAGCATTTCTACTGTGGAAACCACAAATAAAAGTGGACTTTGCTAACGTAGAGATACCAGTGTATATCAGTTTCCCTAATCTGTCTGTTGACATCCATTTCCTGCAGGTGATACACTGAGTAAAACACTTTGATGACATACAGTTCCTATTTCAGGCAAATGTCCATTTTATACAACACCAATACACATGAGAGAATTGGGGTTTGATGCCATCATTTTGTAATGTCTTTGTTCTCCCTATCCACATATTTTTTTTTTTTAAATCTCAATTTTTGTAACCTAAAAAGCTATTATTGTGTGGACAAGAAAATAGGGATGTTTTCTCTCCCGAATCTGCAAGATATTATGTATTTAGTAGATTATTTATACCGGTATAGGGCTACAAACATTACAAAAAATATTAATGTCAGCAGTTGTACTACCAACTTTGAGTATAGTGGCAAAAGTGTCCCGTATATTAGTGTACCACACCACTGGACATGTTAATGCCACACGACAACACTAATCGGACTAATCGTACCCCCCTGTCGGACAGTACAGCTACTATGATAATAAGTCTGATGTTGATTTGCACAGTACCTTCAGGCGCAACTTGAGGCTTGGGTCAGACAGCAGATGAACGCAGCGTTCCATAACATCCTTAGTGATGCTGAGATGGGAGGAAAGCTCTGCTTTCACATCCGGACCTCCAATCTCCTCACAATATTCACCCTCAGTGGGAAGAGGGACATCTGCAGAGACAAATGGACAGTCATTAAGGACTGAGAACTGACAACTACACTAAGATCATACAGCTCATTTTCATCAAACAAGACCTGTAGCAAAATATGCCAAAATAAAAGTACTTTGCAAACAATGACCACATTACCCATGTCTTCAGTGTCTTTGTCCTCTATTCCGATGCCTTCTGCCAGATCTTTCTGTTTGCGATAATCCATGAGGAACTGCTGGATGTCAAGCTTTTCCTGGTATGCACATGTCTGTGGGGGTCCTTGTGACTCTTTGGTCCTGCCACTACTAGAAGGAAACCACCTCACTATAGCAGAACAACACATGAAGATACACAAAAACACAACAATGTAAGGTTTTTTTTGTCTCCATCTTTGATGCTTTGCACTACTTTCTCAGATATTTCCCATTAATAAAAGACAAGTACGTTTTCTTTACTTATGGCCAAAATGTAGAAATCACCTCAGACAAAGGATGCCTATGCAGACATTGTATATCTTCTATAAAACAACAGATGCTAATCTATGAGGAGGTACAAATGGTGTTTTCTAGTCATGGTAGTTCAGTATACTTTTTTCCCCCTTCTCCTTGACCTTATTTGTGAATTGAGTTTACATGAATGTAGACATCTCACCCAGCGCCTTCATGAGCACATGCAGCACAGAGCAGAACAGAGCAGCTGTGTTGTCATAGCTTAGATCCAGAGCCATCAGCACGTCCTGAATGATGTCCCCGACCAGAGGCAGGAGGCTGTGGTCTGAATGAGTTAGCATCACTGTCAACACCCGCGGAGCCTGCCCAACACAAAGGATATGACCAAAGTGAAAAAACACGGCCTGAGCGCCACGAGTCTACGATATAGAGCTGTGGATGCCATCGAGTCATGAGACTGATGATTTTAAAAGGCATGTTTTTAAAAGGCATGTTCCTAAGGAACAGTACAGTACACAGTTTATCCAACAAAATGGCAACACCTCCTTGTGGTTATCATCGAGCACTAAAACAATTAACCAATTACCTGTCTTGAATCAATTAAAACTTGAATCAATTAAAAATTATTTAATTACAATTTTCCGGAATCAAAGCTTTGTTTCCTTAATTTCACTGCCACTAAACACTGGTTCCACTGTTGTGTTTCGCACGGACGCTTATTGTGATGCACATGATGCCAGGATCAGCACAAACAACATGGAGTGTAACTCAGAAGAGACGAGGATAAAAAGTCAGAAAATGTCATATGTTCACTTTTTGCCATTGGAACCAACACTTACTCCTTTAAACTGTTAAGCCTTAACACAAACATTAAAAATATGTTGCTCTATTTTCTTTTCAGTTGTATGTTGGTTCCATGTTAGGTCATTAGTATGTTGGGTATAAATGTGTTGAAGACTGCAGTGCACATATTGTTTGTAGATGTCATTGGACTTGTGTGTTGTTATATATA
>JAQQZY010000027.1:30677220-30700779 GCA_030068375.1 Ostorhinchus rueppellii | reverse complement strand
TACTATACTATACTATACTATACTATACTATACTATACTATACTAATAATAACCCTATATTACACATTTTTAATATATTATGCAACTATTTAAATATTAAACCATATTAATAGTAGAGTCACATATATTATGCAACTATTTAAATATTAAATATTAAACCATATGAATAGTAGAGTCACGTACCTTGATGGCTCTGACAGTCACTACATGGCCTTGCCTCAGATCTCCTGTGATGATCCTGGTCATCGCTGTAGTGATCCCAGGTAAGAATGAAGCCATAGTGCTGCCTATAATGCATCTCTCTGATGATGAATCTATGTGGTCCTGAGCACAGTCACACTGCAGGGTCAAAGCCTGGAGGCATTTCAGAGCTGCTGCCTGTATATCTCGAGATTTCTCCTTCTCTCCTAAAGCGAGAAGCAGTGATACAGCAGCTCCAACTCCAGGTAGCATAACTGGCTCAAAAAGTTTGAAAACAATATCCCCATAAGCAGCATGAATCAAGGCATCCAGACATCTCAGCACAGAAGACTTAAGCTCCTCTGAAGTATCTGCAGGTTTCCCAGGGTCGGTTGGAGAACAGAGACAAAGGCAAAGTTCTGAAAATAGATCATGGAGAGTGTCCCAGCTCTGGATGCAAGTGTTCTCCAGGACGTGGCACACGGAGTCAGCCACAGCCTGCACCAATTTCTCCTTTTTAGGTCCAGGGACTTTGAGGACAAAGCGAAGAGGAAAGAGAACATAGTCCTGAAGCTGTTGCAAAGTGGCATCATTGACTTCTTTTAGCTGGCTGTTGAGCTTCTCCACATTGGTCAGGGTGGGTTCTTTGGTCAGCAGGACACAGGCGGGACGCAGGTAGGCAAAAGCAATCTTTGGATCACTGATCTGGGTCATGGTTGGAGGCATCCCTGCAAAGGGCACTGAAGTGAAGGGGGAAATGTAATGAGTGAGAAGAGATGAAGAGACAGAAGTAGACAGTAGTAAATAGTACTAAGTAAGTAGTAGAAAGTAGTAGTCTAACTATATTTCGTCACTTAGAGGTTGAGGTATAGAGGATATGTAAGGGCAGATTAATAATAAAAAAAAAGAGTTTAGAGGAGAAGGAATACAATTTAACAGTTAATATAATTCCCTAATTGTTTCCAAGTCAAGGTAATAACTAGTGATCAGATCAGCAAACTCATATGTACTAATTCATAAATATGGCCTTAAACATTCAACTAATCCTAAAAATCTAAGTGCGAACCATTTTTATGAAGTATTATTAAACCACAAAATGAATCATTCCTGTTGAGAAGCCTAGACATTGATTGCCATGGTACTCTGTGGTTTGTCCTCTAACAGCCATATTGCTGGGTATTAAAACTCAGAAACCTACTAGTTGTTTAGATATTACTGAGTTTTAAATAATAAACATTAAATTGACTCCAAACTTAAGTATCTAAGGAGTAAATCCCACAAGCCCCATTGCAGCAACCACCCACTCATATTTTCCATTATTCTGTTGTGAATTAATCAATCTGTCTTAATTGATTTACAGAAGCAGATCCTTCTTCAAACCAGTATTAACTGTATAGGGTGGGTCTTTAACATTTATAATGTGACTTTTCAGTATGATACCATTAACTGAATGGAAACCACTGAGATGAAAAGAGGACTGCTTTATCCTGTAACGCTGAAAAATCTGAGTTTAGCATGAGTTTAGCATGTCAGCAGCAGAGTGATAGTGACTGTTCACGATGCTCCTTGTTGCCTGAGACTGCACTCACATCTGAATTCAATAGGTATTATTTGCACTACAATTTTCGAGATCAAAGCCGATTAACTACAATAAATGTTAGGTTATGAAAAAGACACACAAAACTTCACCAGAAATACACATAGCGCCCACCTCATCTGGCACTACTAAAACGTACGGGTTATTTAGTAATATCTAGCATGTTACTGAAGATATACTGAATAAATAACGTCAACAAGCAACCATCTTACCTTCACGTCTTCAAAACATTTAGCGGTAGCACATACTGAATAGACTGTACATACAAGTCGTATTTAAGCCAACAGAAACCACAAAACATCACATATTTTGAGAAGTTATTAAACTCAGGCTAAAATGTAACGTCATTTCTGCGCGTCACGGGCGCACATGAGTGACGCAACATGCATGAGATGCATTAAGTTATCTGGTGTCAGTTAAAAAAAAGAGTTCCGGTTGTAGAGGTTGCCATCAAAATACACATAACATCTTTTATGTGAGGCGTGTCCAGGAGGAAAATATTAAATTACTAATAATTGCTGTCACAACGTATAAAAGTGTGAAGCTGCCGTTCAAATGAATCACATTAGAACTAAGATAAAAAGGAAATAGGTGGCTGTTAGCGTAGACATCGTGTGCGAAACATACACCACTATGTGTTATTTAATTCCTTGAGAAATACTTTTTTTTAATATCAGTTATGGGTTGTACAAGCCATGGTCATACCGAACAAAACAGGAATAGGTTTATTTATTTTATTTTGAATGAAAGCTTTCTCGTGCGGAAGTGCCTTCATGTCTTTCACTGCTTCTGCGGTGACTTGAAGCTGAACCGGCTCATGTTGTGACTGTGGTGTTCCAGTATCTATGATTAGTAATTCAGGTTGCATACATTGCTTTTAGTACAACTGCATCATTCATGGCCTCCACTTTTCCCGTTGATATGTCAGAAGTCTTGTAGCCTATGTTCAAGGTAATGTTATGATTATGAAGACTATTTTTCATTGTAGCTCAAGTAGCTAACAGTTAGCCAAAGCTAGCTCCAGTATATCGTACAGATAGGCTGGTGAACAGCTCAAAGCTTGAATAATTATTGGATCGGTTTCCACCAGACAGCTTTAATTAATAGATAGTTAAATTAGCTTCTTTTGCATATGTATTTTGTCCCGGTTTTTTTTTTCTTTTCTTGATAAGTAAGGCTGCAACTGAAGACTTTCAATAGTCGACGAGTCATCGATTTCTGTGACGACAAGTTGACTTGTCAGGTTATGAAGTGCAAAAACAAACAAAGCAGAAAAAGCAAAATAGTATTTATATAATTGTAGCAATAACATTTTCTTTCTTTAACAACAACATTTGGTGCACAATTAGAATGCATAACAAAGCTTGTTAAACAAATAGTCAACAAATATTTGGAAGCAGCAATAAAATCATTTTTTTCTTAAAAAAAATGCATTATGTGCATAAGAATTCCAGTACCCAGCAAAGTTTGTTAAACAACTACATACAGTCAGCAATAAAATAAATGTGTTTCTTTAAGCTAAAGGGCATAACATAATTATCAACTAGTCAAGTACTACATTAGTTGTCAACTAATTTTGCTGTTGGCTATTGATCAACTAGTCGACTAGCCATTGTAGCTCTGCTGTTAACTCACGCCATCACCCTCTGTCAGTCAATGAAACTTCATATGTAAATTGGAAAGTAATCAATTCATATTCATTCCACTTCTGAGGTGCTTTATTCTCAAGAGGGTCTCAGGGGTGCTGGAACACATCCCAGCTATGGGCGAAGGCAGGGTACACCCTGGACAGTCGCCGGTTCATTGCAGGGCTGACATAGAGATGAACCACCAATCACTCACACATTCGCACCTAGGGGCAATTTAGCTTAACTGAGTAACCTATTAGTACAGGTAGCTGAAGAGAACCCAGGCAAACATGGGGAGAACATGTAAACTCTACACAGAAAGGTCTTGGTTTTTACTCTTGGTGTCGGAATCAAACCCAGGACCTTCTTGTTGTGAGGCAACAGTGCTATCCACTGCAGCACCATGCTGCCCCATCAGATCATATGATATTTGACAATAGTTTATACAAATGATTATTTTTCCTTTTCTAAGTGCAAGCTGTTTGTTTCTCCTCTGGTGTCTTAGTGCCTTGATGGTGTCCTTTCCTGCCCTGTCCAGTGCCAAGTGTCAGTATGGATGAAGAAACTCTGGAGGCAGCCCTCACTACATATGGGGCTCAGCTGCAGCAGGTGGAGATGGCCCTGCTGGCAGGCCTGGACCCTTCTCAGCAGTCAGACCTGCTCAAACTGAAAGAGGACCTCTGTCAACTCATAGAGCTCACTGAGGCCAGCTTGGTGTCTGTCAAAAAGAGTCGTTTACTGGCCAGCCTTGAGGAGGATGGCAAAGGACAGCAGACAGGTGCCTCAGAGGCAGCAGCCAACAGCAGCACTGCAAATGGTGGCAAGTTGGATGATGAGTTTGCAGCCTTCTACTCAGAACTTGGGGAGTCGTCAGGCACAAACTGTGACACTACTGAAGGGGAAAAAGAGGGAGAGGGGTTAGACAGTTGTGAAGATGAAGAGGAGGATAATGAGGAGGACGAAGAAGATGCATTGAGTGGTACCAAAGTAAGAGCACCCTACCGGACAACATGGGGGACACTAGAGTACCACAATGCCATGGTGGTTGGGGCAGAACCACCAGAGGGAGATGAGGCACGAGTCAGAGTGCTGTATGTTTACCCCACACAGAAGTCTATGAAACCCTGTCCTTTTTACCTAGAGGATAAATGCCGCTTCCAGGATAACTGCAGGTAAACTGTCACATTCTAATCACGCAGTATCATACTGTATTGTCAACATGTTAATTCTGTTTTTCTTTGCAATTGCAAATATGATCCAGTGAGTGTCAGTGTTGCCCATTTAACAAAGACATTGGGTATAAGTTGCTAAAACAGTTAAGGATATGTTATTTTTCTTTTCCCTTGTATTTATTCATTTAATAATGCTTTAAACCATCTAAATTAATGGCTTATTTTCTTTGATTGGGTTTTTGTGATTAAAAAAACCAGATGGTTTTTGGGATAAGACTCAGCTACCAACAACATTTTTTAATAATTTAAACGTAATTCAGGATATTTCGCTTGGATCTGTTTTCTCTGTGTTTAAGGGAATATTGTCTGTTTGTTGAAGGTTCTCCCATGGTGAGGTGGTGTTTGTGTCAGAACTGAGAGAGTTTGTGGAGTGTGACCTCAGTAATCTCGAAGAAGGGTCGTCGTGCTTGGTTCGACACGAAGATGGCATCTGGTACCCGGCAAAAATCACAGGTACGTTTTAACTCTGACAGCAGATTTAAAATTGCATTCTTCACTGAATTCATATGAGCACAGCTACTTTAGTTAATCCAATTAAACTGCACAGACCTGCAATCACACCCTTTACCTTTACCATATTATAGTGATATCACTGTAAGTAAATCAAATTAATTTGTTGGATTTTCCATCAAAGCTTTAAACTTATTTGAAAACATTATTAAGATGGTGTGTAGTGAACTTTTCTACACACTCATTAAGTATTCATGGCTTATTTGCATCTCATATATACAGTTTTAAATGAAATTGTATACACAAAAGGTAAAGAAATCAGATCCTTAATTTACAATTCTGAGAAAATATTTTGTAAGTATGACATCATAACCTCATAATTCTGAGAAAACTTAAAAGTAGTTATAATATAACATGTAATCTATTAAAATTACTTAAATATTTACATAAATCACTAAAATTAAGTTAAGGTACGTCTTATTTGCCCAGTGTAGTACTACAGTTCAGCAGAGTGCATCTAGGTCACATAACACAGAAGGTCTCCCTTTTACATTTAACATGATTTTCATAAGGTTAGCATGTGATTAAATGCTTCCACAGAACCTTTTTTCATCTCATTTAGGAAAATGAATTTACTTATTGTAACATTCTCATTCACTTTACTCTGACAGTTGGTAGCACAATAAAACTCTCTGCAACCCATTTTGAGCCCAGTCCTAAGTTTGGGCTGCTTTAGAGAAAGCAGTATGCCACAATTTAAATAGATGTTTCATTCAACTGAATTTAGATTTTTAGTGATTCATTACATTAGTGGTTTGAGTTGACAGGTATTTGTGCTGTTTCAGGTCAGTGAAACACAAACGACTGTGGAACGTTTCCTATAATGACATTTTAACTTTGCACTGTGAATGTGAACCCAAACTCCTACTGTGACACAGCGGTTGGGGTTCTGGAAAGCATCCATACCGCTTCTCTAATCCATCCGCCGTATGTTTACTGACTCAGTGGTTTTCTGTCATTGTAGATATTGACAGTGGTTTCTACACTGTGAAGTTTGACTCACTGCTGCTTAAGAACGCTGTGGTCGAAGCGGACTGCATTATCCCACCTCTGAGGGAAGATGACCCAGACTCATCTGACTCTGACCAGGACGACCCTGAAGATTTTGCAGCTTATGGAAAAGGTCTATATGAATCAAGGTTATCTGTCAGTTCTTTCTATTCTAGGTTTAACTGACCATATCTAACTTCATTTTCACTTGTTACCACGCAGTTCTGGACTCTGCAGAATCCACATCATCATCAAACAGCCTTAATTTTGGTGGCTGGGAGGCACATACAAGAGGCATCGGATCTAAGCTACTGCTCAAAATGGGCTACGAATATGGGAAAGGTAAACTCCAGCAAGCATACACCAATAATCACATTTTACATTCTGACATTGGTACATCCTGTCCTGATTACATTAGTCACTTGTCGACTGCTAAAGATTAAAGATTTTTTTTTTCTTCTTTACACATGAGTAAGAGGAGTTGGCAGCTGTTGGATCAGAGGCTAAGACAATATAATGAATTAATTAATTTATTCTTTTTTGGCTTTTCATTCTTTTGAGTGCTAAATATGACAAACCCTTCACTTCCCATAATGCAACTTAAAAGTTTCTGTCTTTTACTACCTCAGTTAATTTTTCACGCTCCACACTCCACGGTCTGTAATCAAATCCATGCTCAAGCTGAGTGTACCTATGACCTATAAACTAAAATAGTTTTATCACTATTCAGATCCACTGGACTCCCATGTCAGCAGTGGTTTTGTCTCATAAAACCATTAGCTTGATCTGTGAATTATTTGTTCGTTTTGATATTAAGTAGCTTTAAGACAACAGAGCTTGATGAATTGCTCTTTTTGTTCTTTTAGGTTTAAGTATGCTTCATAGTTCTGGGAATGGATTACATGATTGTGGCACAAATGTACACATACATGTCAACAGATAATGTGTTGTATTTTAGCTGGGCTTAAGCAGTAAAGCAGTACAAAAGCGCATATTTATCCTCTCAGACTTTTGTTACATTTGTCCTGTGAAATTTCATCTTGGGGATGTTTCTTTAGTATTTTGCAACTTCATGCAGTTGGTGCAGGTAGGCTCAGAGGAGGGGGTAAATAGAGGCAAAAGGAAACATTTTACTGCCAAATTATAAAAATTGTAAGGTAGAAAAGTTTGAAAATGACTGATGGTACTTGAAGCATAATGTTACTTAGCTAGAGAGTACAAAGTCAATGGTCCTTAAATTTAGATTAGATTAGATTAGATTAGACTTTATTGATCCACAATGAGGAAATTCACTGATCCAAGGCAGTAACAGAAGAAAGTGCAAGAAAAAATGTGCATGCATAAAGATAGGGTAAAAGGCAAACAATATAAAAATAACATTAGTAATAAGTAATAATAAACTCTATAGACTATATACATTAAGAATTAAGAATCATTTTTTATCAGTAGGGTTCACGCCCGTAGACAAGCACATGCACCAAAAGTGACCTTCTGCATTTAAGCCATCGCTAGATTGTGCATGCATACGTCACACACTGCGGACTAGGAGTATTGGGCTTGCCATATCAGGCACCCAGAGAGCAAACAGCAGGGTTAAGTGCCTTGCTCAAGGGCACATCAGCCAACAGCTCTCTGCTTTGGGGAATCAAACTGGTGATCCTTCAGTCACAAACTGACTCTCCAGGCTTCTAGGCCATGGCTGCCCCCATCTACTCATATTTACATAAGATTAGAGTTAAATTTATATGGAAGAACCTGACATCACATGACCTAAACTCATAGAACTACCATTTTGGATGAATCTGATAAATAATGCATCATTTACATACAAAAGTACCTGTTAATGCTTACTGCGTGGATCCACAGTATCCTGGAGGTTGTGTTTCTTCACCTGACTCTTCCATTTGTTTTCCCAGGTTTAGGGAAGATGCAGGAGGGTCGTGTAGAGCCGGTGATGGCGGTGGTCCAGCCCAAAGGTAAGTCTCTGGACATGTGCGCTGAGTTCACCCAGCGGCGGACGCAGAGCAAGACAGCCAAAGACGGTACAGAGACAAGGCACCCAAAGCGCCACAGGAAACCACGGATAGCCACAGGGAGGCGCCACACTGTGTTTGACTTCCTCAACCACAAGCTGGGAGGCCAGAGAGCTGCTGATGCTGCTGCTGGAGGTGGTGCTGAGGCATCAGCTGCAACCGGGGTGGAGGCCTACAGGGGGGGGAAGAGCACCAAGAGGAGTCTGAATGTGAGGCTGTTCCAGGCTGCCGAGAGGGTGGCCCAGACCGAGAGAGAGATCCAGAAACTGAATGAGTCTCTCAGCAGGCAGTCAAGCAGGTCAGTACCATGGATGGATGTGTTTTATACACGGCACTTCTCGTACAGTACAAGTCTAAAGTACCGTATGGATTCATGAATCTGAGAGAATACCAAGAGCAAGGCTGTCTTTAAAGCAAGCATCTAAATGTAAAAGACATTGTGGTTTGTTTAATGTTATTAATTTTCCATAATCCCAAACCTGTTCTTTCATAGTATTGATGTCTACAGTGTACAGTTACACCCATTGATTATTTTTTTATTAATATTATAATTAACCCGTTGATTATTTTCAAGTTGATTCGATTAAACAATTATTTGAACAGGTGAAAAAAAAATTGTAAAAATGAGAGAAAGACATATCTGTGAATTACAAACAACTTATCTTTTATTCCAGAACCAAGTGAAACTAAAAATATAAAAGTAAAAGGATGTGTGAAAAAAATAGTTATGGATATAAACAGCAAACCAGTCCTATAACATCTACAAACATTATGTGCTGCAGTCTAACTTACTCACAACTTCAGATAGAACTAACAACTTTGATCCTTTGATCAATTAGATCCTGGCGTCATGCATCTGTATGAAACACAACAGTGGAACCAGTTCTTTTCAACAGTAAAGTTAAGGAAATGAAGGTTTGATTTAGGAAAATTGTAATCAAATACATTTTTTAATCAGTTCAAGTCAATTAATAATTTCAGCTCTACTTCCACAAGTCATGAAAACAAAGAAAAATGTGAATAACAAGGTGTGTCCAAATTTCTGACCGGTACTGTATATCCAATTAGATTCCTGTGAAACCTGGTTCTGACTTTAAATAAATCAGGATGCCAGTAACACCAAGGTTATTGGAAGGAAACCTCGGCTCCCTGTCTCCACAGCAGCTCTTATCTCTCCCATCGAAAACAGAATTAACACTACATACACAACTAATTTATACAGTGTTTCCACAGTCATGAAGAAACTGGAAAAGTTCTGGGAAGTAATGAAATTCAGCCTGATTGTCTGTAATGAAATTAATTGGGCTACGGTAACACAGCAATCCATGAACAATCTTCCACTAAAGGTTTTGATGTCTCTGAATATCTGTTGCTGTTGGTAAATAAGAGGTCTGCACATGAGGAAAGTCTGCAGTGTGCAATAATATGGTTCAATACTGAGCCCATGATATATGTACTGGAATAAACAACCGTGCAATCACTACTAAACTGACAAAAGTTGATCCGTGGATGGTGAGGAAATACACAGCTTGTGATGATTTCATTGCATTTTAGGCAGTTTTTTTTTTTTTTTACAATCCATTTAGTGTACATATTGCAAAGACAGTGAAAATATGATGTACCAGGGTTCCCACAGGGTCTTAAAAACTCTTAAAAATCTTGAATTTATAAATCTGTATTTAATATTTGAAAAAAGTCTTTAAAAGGTATTACATTTGATATGATAGGTCTTAAGGTATGTTCCCGTAAACTTGTTTAGTCTACTGTGTTTAAGTGTGTCTGTTAATTGTCCATGCTGCAAAGAAATTAACATTGGTCCTCTCAGTTTCACCCGTTCGAACCCAGAATTAGGAACCAGTTATCACAAACATTGCAGCCCCTGGTGAGAAATGACTCAGAACAGAGGGACCTAAGGTACTGGAGTAAATAAATACATTTTCCTAAATTCTCGGAGTCCTGCCAGTGTAACCATGAAATAGATAATGAAATGGGTATTCAGTTCTGTTCTAAGTAGTCTTAAAAAGGTCTTAAAAAGTCTTAAATTTAACTTGTGGAAACCTGAAGGAATCCTGTTTACATGCACTCGTAAATATTTCACATCAATGCAGGACAATTTCACCTCGCCTTTCAGTAGTAATTGGGGATGTTTATTTGCAGCAAACTAGTGATGCATGTCATGATGCTGCAGTTACAATACAGTATATTTTTCTGCATTATCTGGTTGCAGGAATATTATCAAGGACATATCCCTACTGTGAAATGTATGCAACAAAGTGTACAATGAGGTATACAATGTACCATTGTTTGCATTTTTTTTTTTTTTTTTTTGTTTAATTTAACCACATACGTTAGTTGAGAACTGATTTTCACTTTCAATAACAACTTGGACAAACAACCTCACACATTTGGGGAATTTAAATTTACTAATTAATGATGAGTGCATGTCTGTGGATAGTGAGAGGAAGCTGGAGAACTCAGAAGCTGTTTTCAGACCGACCAGCCCAGTGTCAGAGCCAGTTCCCGCACCAGTTCCACTGGGAACCGAAGTGTTAGCCCGTGAACATCCCGCGTTCATACCATGACACATCTTCAACAGAAGATGCTTCACCCAAAAAAAAAAAGGGATGTCATATTAATAATAATGGATTAGATTTTTTTTATTGTGCTTTACAAGTCACTCAAGGCACCTTCTCGAAGCGCTTTACATGAATGATCCATTATTCATTCACTCACATTCTCCCTCTAGTGGTGGCGGAAGCGTGGCTGCCGTTTCGCGCCTACAGCCCCTCCGACCACCACCGAACATTCACACGCATTCACACACCAGTGTGAGTGGCACTGGAGGCAAGGAGGACGACCCACTCTACCACCTGAGCCGTAGCCGCCCCATATTGCTACTGTTTTGTCTCTCGACACTTACTGTAGATGTAGTAGGACTGATGCATGATGGGATGGGTTGTAGGAGAAAAACCACATCTGCAAGTGAATGTACGAGCTTCAATAAAGATGAGACAGAACTCTCAAAAGATGGTTTTTATTTAATGCAACACAGAACATTACAACTCGGTTTCTCAGCCATTTTCCACACTCACGTTTTGTTGGTTTGTTTATTTTTCTGCTTCTGACCCAGATCGACCTGATGACATCCACTTATGTCATCACAGTTTGCTTAGACAAAACAAGTTTTACTTTGTGCTTGTGAGGAACCAAATTTTCAGTTCCTGAACACATTGATTTTCAGTGTGAAAATGTCAGCTGGTCTGTTCTCTGTTGGCCTGAAAATGGCAAGGGAGAACCCACACAAACATGAGGAGAACATGAAAACTCCACACAGAAAGGTTCTTGGTGTTGGAATCAAACTCAGGACCTTCTTGTTGTGAGGTGACCGTGCTAACCACTGAACCACCATGCTGCCTGAAAACTAATACAGCATCACAAACATAATATCTTAATATTTCATGTATGACTTCTCAGATAAGTTTGGCCTAGTTTTCTGTCATCCTCATGTAAAATGGAATCTGTGACATGCCGATCAAGAAAATGTTTAATATCTCATGTTTTTTTTGTTTTTTTTTCAACAGCTAACAGAAGCTTTAGTCAAAGGCCTAAAAAAGATGGTGGACATTTACATTTTGCGCATAAAGCTTCAGTATTAGAAACACGGTGAAGGCAGCTCATGTAGGTCATTGTAAATAATTCCAACATAATGCTGTGAAGATTGCCCACCACTCCAGTCAAGATAGTAGTCAACTTGATAAAAAGGAAGGTGCAAAGCCAGGAAGTCGGTGACATTATATCTTTGTGAGCTAATATTGCCAGTCTGTAAAAGACTAGTAGAAATGTTGTATGTTCAGCTCTAAATGTCGTGTAAATTGACACAGAGTGATCAGACGGAGTGATCCAAAGCTGTTGATTCCATATATTTTGATTTGCAATTACAGCTCACTACAGGTTATAGGGTTCAATGTCGCATTTAGTGTTGTTAAATATTATTTCTTCACGCTTTAATGGTTATTTAGGCAAGTTTTAAATAATGTAAGAAGAAATATTTCAGATTTTTGCTTTATTTTTATATTGTCATTTATTCAACACTTTTGTTCATGTAGTCTAAGAGGATATGTATAGTATTTATACTACTTAAATATTAATAATACATTTTTATTGGGTGTCGTTCTCTTTGTCAAGTTGCCATTTGTTGATCCACGTGAACATCATAAGACACTGTTATTTTGAGTGACAGTTAAATTATGCATCAATGAGTTTTAATTTGCAGAAGAAGACTTGATACTATAATACAGATGTGTGGAAACGATGTGCTTTATACGTATACTTTTATATTAAATGACTGATACAGTCTGTGGATACATAGCGTTAATTTGTCTGTGGTTTTGGTCGTAAGTGTGTTCTGGTACCAGACTGACCCCTGCTGCTGAGCATTTGGAATATTAATACTACATACATAGAACCACTTTAAATGTTGTGAATGATCCTTAAAATTGGTCCTTCATGAATTCTTGAAAACCCACAGAAGTGTTTTGACACATTTGTCTGTGAAAATTAGTGGGAGCCTCTTTATTAAAAAACATGAGCAACACTTGTTACTGTGAAGCCTCTATCATCTGCTCATGAATTTTGAATTCGCAACTAGGAATGAACGGGGGGGTGAAAATGTAAATAAGGTGAGAAGATTGGAGGTTAGACAGTATTTCTGTGGCCCGCTTACACTGAAATAATGCGGCCAAACCAAACATGTCTTATCTGTCTCTCCTCACTTCCTAATCTATTTGTTGTTTTGTGCGTCCAAAGGGACTCGTCCACAGCGAAACTGCTGGAGGAGAAGCTGTCAGCGGCCCGGCGGCTGCTGGCCCAGCAGAAAGCCCAGGAGCTGTCCATCCAGAGAGAGCACAAGAAGGCTGACACACACAAGAAAATGACTGAGTTCTAAGCCCTGCTCTCTCAAAGACTTTGAGGATGAAGACAGGCACCACTTGCCTGAAATGAACTTTTGTCCCTTGTCTATTGTCACTTACTTGCTGTACTGTATTTTTTTTTTAAACATTATTTCTCACTAGCAGTAGTAGCAGTAAAGTGGAACATTTCTGCTACTCATGTATTTTTGAAGAACTGAGCAGTTTCATTTCCGTAAACATGCCTTTGGTTTTAATGTGTACAAACAAAAACAAATTTTCATTTGTTCTGAACATCATGACTGTATTTTTGTTTCCTTCCACTAAATGCCAGATGTTTGGAGAAAATCTTGTTCATTTGCCTTCATTTTACCCCTCAGTACCTTTTACACAACTAACACTGAAGGTAAAGATCTGATTCTCTGCCACCGAATTGCCAATGTTTGTACTGTACAAGTATTATTCTTCTGCCAGGAGATGTTTCAATCATTCTGGACAGAGGCTGTACTGATGCTTCCAACGATACACCTTGGCTTGAATTTCTGACTGATTCTAAAATTATATCCTGAGGAGTTGGGAGACCTTTGTAGAGTTTTGAAGTGGAGCCCCTCTATTCACCCACACCTCATACCGCCTCGTATATGGCACCTTTGAAGCCACAACAGTAACCTGTCTATTAAATAATGAATTTCTCGAGCGGCTGGTTTCCTCAGTGTTTGGACAGACGTCTGTAGGCGGTGGGCGGGTAGTGACCGCATGGTTTACCTTTCTCCGACCAGACTCCAGTAAAGGTTGAAGTCGTGATAGGAGGGAGCTGCACACCGGTGGGGTCTTCCTTCAGTCTCCCTTTGTGAGCAAAACCTCATCTGAATGTGACACAGCATGATAACAGGGCACAGCGAGTACAGTACCATGTATTAGAGGCACCGTGAAGCTGAGCTATGAGCAAAATGAGAATATCAGACTGACAGAACTCTATAGGATGATGCCAATGTGCTGATGCTTAGCAAATGTAATGACTACCTCATTCATTGGCTACATTCCATTTACCTTGGAAGTGAGAAAACCCATACAAATACCATTTGTAGTAAGGCATCAGAAGTAAGAAGCAACACATTACATAGTGTTTTTCAAATACTAGAGCAGCTCTCCACAGATTGAACTTGGACTGGTATTGTGAGACAGATGTAAATGAACAGGGTATTACAACTTTTACACCGTTAATGCACAAAACAGCTACCTGGAATTCCAAAGTCTGGGTTGGTGGATGGGTTCTACTTTGCTTTGCGCTGCAGCTATTTGTGTAGTTGATTGATGGTCAATTATTTTCTAAAATTTGATTTTATCGAACAATTATTTGGAAAGGCAAAAATGTGAAAAAGGCATGTCTGAAAATGACAACTTGTCCTTTGTTCCAGAACCAGCTGAAACACCAACCATAAAAAAAGTATTTTTAGAAAAAAAATAATTATAATTATATATGCATACACACTATAAAAGGATAAATGTAGAAACAACTACAAAAGTACTAACAATAGAAAACAAACAAAAAATAGGAAATGTTAGTGCCAGTGTTTTAAATCGAACTTCGATGTAAGTCAATAGCTTCTTCTCAGTTTCTTATTTTCCTAGACTCCTAGATGCTCAGTGGTGACCCAGAAATCAATCTCAAGGCTCCATATTGAAAGATGTCTCAATTCCCTTAAACGCAGGTTGACGACTAAGGATTAAGTACCGAGGAGGCTGGATGGAAGAGCCATGACCGAGGATACGCAGGTGTACCCTCAGTCAAAGCTTTGCAGAAGTGTTATGGAAGCATTCCCGGTTGTATTAATGATTTCAGATGATCAAATCGCTTATAAAACATATAGTGTTTTTTTTATATATATATATATATATATATATATATATATCCCTACATCGTACATTATGCCGCATTATGGAATTAATTAAAAGTTCATCATACGTTGACATGAACACCCATCTGTCAGATCCTAAAATATGACTACACTGTGACTAAATAACAGTTAGATATTGCACACATCTATTTGAAATGATGGCTCTGAGGTGAGGTTTGTCCTCTGGTACTCCTCGCCTCAACATCTCTGCTCACATCAAGGAGAAGAGTTCATACTAGGGCCCGAGGAGCTGCAACTTGAGAATTTGGAGGAGTGGTCTGGGTGCCATGAGGCCCCTGTGCTCGTTGGAACCTTTAATGCTGCAGACATGTTACTGAACCCTTCCCTAGGTCTGTGCCTCGAGGCTGTCGCTGTCTCTGAGGTCTATGGGCAATTCCTTGGACTTCATGCCTTGGTTTGTGCTCTGACAGACACTGTCAACTATTGCACCATCTATGGATGGTATTCACGTGACGTCACCACCCCAAGGACTCCACCCCAGTCATATCTGACCACACTCATACCCCAACCCTACAAGGGGCATTATCAACAGAGAGTGGACAATATTATTCAGAGGGATTAAATAAATACAGTACCTTGTACAAAATGATCACAACATATCCTTGTGTGTCTGGTTGGCTCAGAGTTTTTCCTGTTTATCCTGGCTAACCAGGCCTCCCTTGGCACTCCCTAAACTGAAAGATGAATGACAGTAGTCGTTCTGGTGCGGTACTGTATAATAACTGCTCCCTTTGGTTCATATTTCTGTTATTTGGTTTACAAACATGTACACGTTCTGTGTACGGCAAAACCAAATGACACTCATTTGGGGTGAAATTACGATGGAATAGACTAGACTGACAATGAACTTAGGGTGAAGAACACACCCCAACCCCCCTCCCACCCGTAATGGCCTTAAATTTGATCCAAATTGGGTACATGTTTGTAAACGGAATGACAGAAGTATAAACCAAAGGGAGTGGTTATTGTACTGCACCACAACGACTACGGTCATTCAGTTTAGGGAGTCCTGCCTCCCTCGTCTGCCAGCTCAATGCCTTGGTCTCGGGCCCCTGGTTAACTAGTACCTTGGGTACTCTGTATAAGCCCTGTATGACATCTTTGTCCTGTCTGTTGTAACGGCTGTGAATTGCTCAGGTGTTAACCATTGTCCTTCTGTACAGTGGACCGGCTGCCAGTCTCACATACAAACAAAGGCAAGTGCACTCAACTATGCATTTATTTGCCCCTCAACATGGTGGAGACTGACTTAGGGCCCCAGATGTGTGATGTCAGTGTATATCATCTATAGACAGGTGTGTGCTTTTCAAAGTCATTTCCAATCAACTCAATTCACCACAGGTCAACTCCAATCAAGTTGTGGAAACATTTGAGCCATGATGAGTGGAAACACGATGCACATTAACTCAATTTTTGGGTTCTTTTTGGAGCCAACAACTAGTGTCCATGAACGGTACTAGACTGTGTGGAACGTCCTGCATGGGCCTCATTTCATGGACACAGCACTCACCCCTTGTTTTGTGCCAAACTGAGATCACATTTATAAGAAAAAGACATGAAGTCCCTGTGACCTCCACCCTTTAACACCATAAACTTTTAGTTTATTGTTAGGTCCAAGTGAAGATTTGTGATCTTGAGATGTCTGTCAAGTTGAACTGGACATACCATAACTTGATGGAATGTTCTGAGATTTTAAATTTATTTGATCAACCTCATTCTTATGCAAATGAATGGACAAATCACAGTCTTTACCACCTAGGATAAAACTTTTTAATGCATGTTTTTTTTTTTTTGCAGAAGTACCAGATCAAGTACCTGAGTCCATGAACAGTAGCTGGAAGACTGTTGACCATCAGCCAATCACTGTAATTGTGCCATCCTCCAGAGGGGAGAAGAGACAGTTAACACCCGCTGTAAGAGCAGGGAGAGTTACAGCAACATATTATACACTTTAACTCATCCATGAAGCCTGAGGACAGTCTGTGGTGGAGCAGAGGGGATGAGGGGGTCTCACACATGCAGTAATAATGAAGTGTCCACTTGGTACCCAGAGGGAAGTCCTGCTCCTGCTCTGATCTGTGGAGTGGCAGCGCTTTTAGAGTGTCAGTGACTGAAGGGATCACATTGAATTTGCTGATCGTTGAGGAAAATGGCAAAATGCAGTGTGTGTGTTGGTTTAATGGTCTCCTTGGGGATCTGTGGTTCATGCTTTACGCCATTAAAGGCCTCAGGTCTCAGAAGCCATCACTGGACAGAATGTGAGTGTGTGTGTTTGTGTGTGTGTGTGCGTGTGTGTGTGCGTGTGTGTGTGCGTGTGTGTGTGTGTGCGTGTGTGTGTGTGTATGTGTGTGTGTGTGTGTGTGTGAGTGCGCGTTGAGGCTTATCATTGTGTCTGCATTCCCAGGTCTCTATATGCTGTGCAGACTCGGCAGACATCTGTCTCATGTATAGATTCAGACTGGCCTATTAGGGGGGTTTTCTCTGCTAATCGGCACTTATCAGAGCCTGGATTATGTGATTAAGGAGGTGTGATGGGAAAAATTGATTGGGTGGCCACCTTGACAGATGTTTTACTTAAGAATTCACACTAAGCTGTTCGGTTAAGGGTTGCTGGTCTGCGCAGGTTTGCTTCTGAGTGTGTTGAGCCAGTTGGACTTTTTAATTTTATTTGGCCTAGTTCTCTGTGGTCCACATCTGATGTAGGATAAAGCAGCTTACAGTTAAAAAAAAAAACAAAAAAAAAACTGTAATAAATATGTTGTAAATACACAAATCCAAGTTAGGATTTCTTGCATTTCCATTTACAATAGAATAGAATCGAATAGAATAGAATAGAATAGAATAGAATAGAATATCTTTATTGTTATTGTAACAAGTACAATGAGATTTAAAAGTGCCATCCTATCTATACATCATATATAAAATCCACTATAAATTTACAAATAAAAGCAGCAAAAATAAACAGTTCCCACCTCCAGATGCATCCCAGCATCCTTTAATTGTTGACAAAGCTTACCCTTATGGCACATTCTTTCATATTTACATATGCCACAAAAGTCATTTATATTTTCAACCTCTTGCCATATTATTGCCAGAGTTCTCATTACATTTACCCTGGTTTAATTTGTCCTATTTTAACCTTATTGGAATGCAGGTCCCAACAGGATGAATCCTTTGCCTGATTCCTATCTTTAGGCTCAGTAGCAGGTCAGATATATCTATTATTTAGTGAAAAGTCTCAGCATCCACTGGATGAACAGTTTGTTCACACACATGTTCACTAATATTCCACTTCTACTGTGAATATGACAGATTTGATAGGTCATGTAAACACGATCTTGTATTTGGATATTTCACATTAGACATTGGGTATGATGTTTGTGGTTTTATGAACATTGCTTGGACATGTATACAATGCTTTAGGACTTAGATTTTGTGTCTTAGTTGCGTTTTTATTTGCAGTTCTCACAGTGGAATAAAAGATGCATGGCCAAAAGAAAAGGCTGCACTTTTGATCCAAAAGAGAAACATGTTTGGCTTTAAGCTCTGTGAAAGACTTGGTAATCAGGAGGTTTTCGATGTGCACCCACTCTTGGGTAAGGTGGTTGAAGGAATGAAATTTTGAGGCTGTGTGATGAAAACATTGGAGAAAAAAAATCCCATGTTGCCTGAAGAAACAAAATGGCGTCATCAGCTCTAGTGGCTTTCCATAGTTTAACATGATAAATTACTTGTTTGCTAAATAGAGTACTGCTGAGTCCAAGTAAACGGGTATATTAATGGATTATTCTATTTCGGAAGAAGGACAAGAAGGAACGTGTCAGCTGTTAATATCTTTGTGATTGGTTAGACTGTCAATTATACCAGTAGTTTGTCCACTCTTTTGGTCTAATATGAGAATCACTTAAAAATAAATAAATAAATAAATAAATAAATGCATTTTTGTGTACATAGATACTGATAGACGACAAGCCATAATATATTAATGGTTATCCTGTGACTTTTCTTCTCAACGTCAAGTCCAGTTTTGGTCCAATATGATATTCATTTGATCTGAAACAAACCCTTTAGCATCAGCCAACTGTGAATGTTCTAATTATCATGCAACAGTTATCTGCAGTGTGCCGTATATGTGAGACTGAGAAGTGATGGGAGAAGTTGGATGTACACTCACACATATAGTATGCCAACGCAAAGTTTATCTTCAGGTTGTTTTTGATTGTTTTCTCTTCTTGTGTTCCCCATGAGGTGTTTGCTGTCTGGTTGAGAGGAGAGGAGATGCTCACAGAGACCTGGTAAGAGATAAAAGCCCCCCTCACCTGCTCCGTCCAACCTGGAAGTCCCAGAGCTGCATGGACTCAGAGCCCTTACAACCTTACAACTGTATTACTTTTTGTCTTCCATCTATTTCTACTTCTTGTAGATGCCAGTTCAAAGTCATGTAACACATTATGCTTTATTTATTTGTTGAACAGATTTGAATAGTTTTACATTATTTCCACACTCATCAAACATTACGTGTCCTCAGGCATTTAGATGTTTGAGAACATAGAACAAAACTCAAATATTTGGTATAAAAGTTTGAATACAGATACGAATACAGAATACTAGATGAAACCTGAGAAGTTATAATTAAATTTGATATAAACTCGGGTGATATATTAAAAATATGTGAAGTATCATGATTTCTTCTGTGTGGGATGCTGTGAATTACCATATCATGAATATCAAGTACAAATTTTCTCTTAATTTACTTTTAAACCTGCTGCATGAGACTCACTTCAGTATCTTCAATGATTCTGTCCCTCTGCACAGACACATATTTATTTCAAATGGGGTGAGTAACATTACAATTTTTGGGTTAGTGAGTGTATTTAAGTCTATTCATGAACCCTATCTGTATTGCACCGGTATTACCTGTGGGTGTCTGGAGGTCGTAACCCTTTATATGACACTCCACACACACCAAAATTTCAACCTTAGCGTGTTAGTGGACATTGTCATGTACCTCCTCATCAGTTGCTGTGACAACAATCTACCTCCACTTGCCATAAAACATCCAAGTAGCACTTGCTAAAAAGTAAACACATGCAATTAAACAACCGTTATAAGGTGTTATAAGGTGATGGATGGCCCCACAATGGAAAAGGGCTCGACCCAGCTCTTTTGCCCTATTGCTGCATGCAGACAGATCTGACTCATCAAGTAGTCCTTCCCCAAACTCTGCAGTCTCAGCTCATACAGCTAGCTCATGATACCCACCAAGGCATGGTAAGAACCAAGCAATGTCTTAGGGAGCTCTACTGGTAGCCTGGTATGGACACTGATGTTGACGTTGCTGTGAAGTAATACACTAACTGCTCCCAGTATGACAAACAGCCACAACTAGAACTGCTCCCATTCAACTAGTTCTTCTTCCAAATGGAGTGTGGGAAAAGCTGGCCATAGATATAGTGGGGCCGTTTCACTCTATCTCTCCAGACTGTCGTTTTGCCATTACACTTATTACCTCCACCAAGGCGGTCATGTTTTTGCCAGCATTTATCTGTTTGTCTGTTTGTGTTCAAAATAACTTGCAAAGTTGTGAACAGATTTAGATGAAATTTTCGGGAATTGTTAGAAATGGGACGAGGAACAGGATCTGGATCCAGGAATTTTTTTAAACGTTTCTTTATCATTGGGAGATGACATGACGGCACTGAGCTGCCTATGAGGTCATTCAGTGCCATCTAGTGGAGGAAAGTACAAACACTACCTTGGCGGAGGTCTGTGCTCTCCGAGTACTTTTCTAGTTACAGTAAGTGACCAGAAGTGGCGTTTACCTCAAATGTAACTACTGCTACGCTTCCTTCATTCTTGACAACTGTGGTCCGCCATGACGGTAACCCCCTCGAACTGGTGACTGACAATGGTTCCTCCTTTGTGTCAGCTGACTTTGAGGACATTTTAGCTGCTAGGGATATTAAACATTATTAAATATTAAGCAGTTCCATCTACTATCCTCAAAGTAATGGAGAACTAGAGCAATGGAGCAGGGTGTTTGTTAACTGTTGACAGCTGACATTCTTGGCCAGCCCTGGGTTCCCTACGTCACTATCTCTGTCCTTGCTTATTGGGCCACCCCCCATACAGTGACTACAGTTTCCCCTGCTGAACTGCTGCATGGCCGTCCTTTCTGCACCAAACTTCAAGACCCTGGCTCTGCCTCATGCATTTGCTCAGCATGAGGCCATGCGAGACATTGTTGCACAGAAAGAATCCAAGGCTGTACAGATGAGGGACGTGGTGCACAGACCCCTAAATTTCAGTGTGGCTCTTATAAGAGGATTACAAAGCCAGAAATTATAAAGGACACTTCAAGTTCACCTAACTCTTCCATGTTTTGGCTCAGAAAGGTCCTGCAACCTACAGCTTATCGGTTGGCAAGGTTTGGAATGCCATTCACCTGTACCTGTACTTTGTTGGACTGTCCACAGCATTTGATGCCCACAAATTTCATATATTTGGTATTTTGCTAGTAAGTGGAAACTGATCTATGTTATCATTCAGGCATGAGGATGTGCTGATTATTCTGTATGAATGTGCTACTATGGGTCAGTGCAAAATCTAGCAGCAGTCCTTATTAATGATGAAATAATTAACACCCTGTGAAACTCATCTACAGGCCAAAAATAATATTAGCAGTATTAAATATCACTCTCCTGGTGAAGAAATGTTTTAATTTTAATATACATAAAGGTCATGCATGTGTTACAAGGTGAATCATGTATCTGGCATCTAATCTAATCAGTGGAACTAACCAGGACTATTCAATTAAAACACCTTTCTGTGTCTAAATTAATTACCAGAGCATTGGCATATGATCTCCAAAGACAATCAATTAATTAAAAGCGGTTCTGAAGGTCAGTTTTTCAGCAAGGTAAATTTGATAATGTGACATTTAATTGTGATTAATTACTTTGTGTACTTGCATGGCATTTCCCGGCTCTGCAGAAGACCTTTATGGAGCTGGAGACCACCTGACTTTTGTACTAGTCTTAAATAATGAAATTATGCATATGAAATCCCCATTGGAAAGGGACTTCTTATCATTTAATGGAATTAATTTCATAGTTTTATTAGACCATCCTCATTTCATTTTAAAATTCAATTGAAAGAATGCAACCACATTGTGTTTCCAAAGAAAGCTAGGAATTAATACCCACTCATTCAGTATATAGACCCTTGCACGCAGACATAACCCAAAAGCCAAAGTTTTTGGAAACGTATTAAAAGTTGCAACAAAGGTACTACTTAGTATTTCAGACTACAGCCTTTCCATTATTTTTGCAAAACATTACATACTAAAATCAATGAATAAATACACAGCACTGCACGTTTTCCCCTTGTTTAAAGTATGGTGCTTCCTTATTGTGCTTGATTGCCACTTTCTCCTGTCTGTGTTTTTACATAATGATCAATGGGTGGGTTTCTGCTGAGCCAGTGGAAATGCAATAGTTTGTTGGCTGAGGTCAAAATTGAGGTCATCACTTTGGGCATTCAGGTGTAACGTTACATGCTTTTAAATCTAATCAAATCTGAGGTTTTACTGAGGTGGAACAGCAGGATGCAGATGCACAGTATGGGAACAGGGATAAATGCATTTATGATGTGCTGGTAAAAAAGTAACTTAATATGGTTTCACATAGAAATATCTGTAAATGCATTAACAATTCACAAAAGGTGTAGGGAATTCATGTTATTCATACCTGTATCTGTTTCAACACAGGTAAAGCTATGTTTTCTTCTACTAAATATTTACTTGTGAACTGAAATGGAAGGACAGGACACAGACACAGTTATAAGTTTAATATTATAAAACAGAGCCAAGCATTTTCAGGTCTGAAATACTGAAAAATAAGGGATGCACACTTTGGAACAATTTTGTTAATAATTGTTCAATTATCATTTTATTGTTCACAAAGAGAAATTAAAGCTCTGTATTTAACCCATGACCAGAGAACATCTAAACCAGTAACTTCATCATTACAGCTAACATGAAAAATTATTATATAACAAATATGTCGTTGATGGCAAAGCAAAACTGGAAGGAAGAACATACGAGCTCTACTTCAACTATAAACAGCAGGGGGCAGTAATGTACACCCACCTCGACTAGCAAATTAAAGCTACGCCTGTCACTGAGGAAACGTGTGCAGCTTAATATTAAATTTTGTCCTTCAAACACGTCAGACAACAATGATGTTTTATCATCTGTGTGTACCGTATTACTTTTTAGCAAGAAAACAGCCACAGTTATGTTGTAGTCAAGATCAACAAAGGACAGGAATGAGATGATTCATTTTTACAGCAGGTAGCAGAATGACGATGCCTTTGGAGAGAATAATCAAGATTCAAGATGTTCTCCTAAGCATAGGAATAACGTGAGTACTCAGCAAAGAAAATAATGTAGCATAGTAAAAGTACGGCTTCATAGGCTATTGGTACAATTTACCAGTGAAGAAGAAACTTTATGGGTTCACCATCAAACTTTATTCTGTTGCATTTTCTTGATCTAATTTCA
>JAQQZY010000027.1:30657717-30677120 GCA_030068375.1 Ostorhinchus rueppellii | reverse complement strand
CAATTTACCAGTGAAGAAGAAACTTTATGGGTTCACCATCAAACTTTATTCTGTTGCATTTTCTTGATCTAATTTCAAGGAAAGTAATGGCAACAACAATGTTTCATATGTGATCATGAGAACTTTGCAAAAATGTTCAACCACTGTTTCGTTTAGGGTTTACTGTTGCATTCACTGTCCTTTCACGTGACTCGAATGAGGTTTGGTTCCTATTTACAGTTTGTCAGAGACTCTGACAGCTGACCAATAGCCCTACGATTACGTTGGCTCACTGCTCACTCTAGTGGTACACAGTGGCATTACAGGATAGTCCTGTCTGATACGTTCAGTGTCGTTCAGTGGGCGACCTGTGAGGAAGAAAAATGTCCATTTGGTCGTGTCAAAAACTGCAGTTCCTTGAATGGCCACTGAAAGCTGCCTCACAATCAAACAAATCTTTGTCTGAATATAACAGCTATGTCTACAATGTGAGCTCAGATTGACAGCTGGCTCATCTGCTAAGTCATGTATTTACTGAATAACCCACATTTGGTCCTGAGAGGCAGTTACTTGATTACAGTATCCAGACCAATAGCATGAGTAGGTTAGAGTTCCTAATGTGCACTGGTTTGTTTTTGGATCATATGGTCTGTCATTTGTCCAAATGAATCTTTCATAATCATATAGAACAATCTGGGGCAGGACAAATGATGGTAACAGACAAGCTGAACCCATCAAACACAACTTTGTGGCATTTAATTGTGTTTTCAGTGTTTATGTTTTCCCCAAATCAACTCCCTTATCTGAAAATTCCAGATATTCATATTCAAAGAGCCAAACTTATGGCTTTAAAATAGTCCCACACAAACCAGTGTATGATGTCAAGTAGGCTTCATCCACTATAGATGTACTTCAGATCAGTAAGAAACTACACTATCATAATGTCATAACTGTTTTTTCGAAACACTGTAATGATACTTTTACATTATTATGTGTTATTTTTAAGTAGAATATTACAAAGTGCTCCTTTAAATTACTCCAGTGGTCCAGATCAACAGTGCTGTAGACTGAAATAAAGAATAATCATATACACTGCTTGGCCAAAAAAAACCCCAAAAAGTCGCATATGCAATATTTGACTGCACCACCTTTGATTTTGATTCCAGGAGACATTCACTGGATTTAACTCAGCAAATAGTTCAGATCCTTTCATGAGTAAATACTGCAGTGGTTAATAATGTTTCAGCTGGAACAGGTTATTGAACTCTAACTGCAGTGAGTGTCCTCTCATGTCTTTGACGTGTAAAAGAATGGATGATACCAGGACTGATCGGGATCATCAGGTATGTGACAGAATGGTTCAGAGAGAATGAGACATCATTTCTACACCTGTTTTAGCCTCCATAAGGTCCAGACTCGAATTCAGGATGTGATGAAGACTTGATGCAGCAGTCCTATTCTCCATCATCAATAATCAAAAAATGAATGCAACTATGGATGGAAAAAATATTATGAACCTTATTGTTGCACTATGTAAGCATTATGTGGCAAAAAAATATGTCACAGTGAATGTCTCCTGTAATCAAAACCAAAAGATGGTCCAATTAAATGTTGCTTGTGTGACTTTTTTTTTTTTTGCCCTGGCAGTGCAGTTTTTGCTCATATACATATATATAGAGAGGCACATTAGTATTGTATAGAAATGGTAACTGGACTTACACATAGAAACTCCCTCTTTGGCACTTTAACAATGTGTCATTCACACATTCACAAACCAGAGGCACAACCTCTGGGAACAACCTGGGCTTTAGTGTCTTGCCCAAGGACAGTTGGAGTGTCAGGGACTGATCCACTCTACCTACAATTAGAAAAGGTTTGTAACACTAGACCAAACTTTCTGGAGCCTGTATTGAGTAGAGAAAAAGTCCACAGACAATTTTTCAATACAAAATAATGTTTATTGTTTCTGCTGAGAACCACAAAATTTGAAAATAGAACTTAAACCATTGTTTTGACATATTTAAATTCAAGGATATTAAATGGGTAAAGGGAATTAGAAGTGAATCACACATGACAGAAAACTTAAACATTTAAGCTGCTTGAGTTGTGGAAAAATAATCCGTTTTGCAAAGACACAAAGATAAGTCAGAGTGAAAGCATTAATAGAGTATTATGCAATGCTGTCAACAAAGTTGAGGGGGTACTCAATTAAAAAGTCATCATAAAATCTACCTCAGTTATAGGAATCATGTATCTTATACTAAAATGACCTAAACCTTAAATCTAAAAATATATGATGCTTTACCTTTAATGCTGGATACTACTGATGCCAATATTTTGTTGTTGCCCCAGATATTTCTCTTTTGTTTTACCTTAGGGGATAAGGGATTCATCACCAGCCTTGTTCTTCTTTGACTGACACTGACAGAAACTTCAGATCCTTTTGTCCATCCTCATCTCTTATTTTGTGCTGTTGCCTACACAGTGTAAATGTCATGGAGAGGCTGGTTGTCCTTTTTTTATTTATTTGGTTGGTTATATTTATTTATGATTTAAGTCAATGTGACATATTAGTTGTTCAGTTATAATGTTAACTACTAGTGTCACATGTTGGGGTCTACAGATTCATGCTCGGAAGACAAAGATAAACAGAGGAAGTCTAATGAAGCATTCCAACACTATTCCACTAAGTTCCATTTTCTTCTTTTGAAAGCTACAGGTGGGTTTTGATAGAATCATAAATGGAAAATGTCTATTAAAGCCTCCAGTGCCAGAGGCCTGGTCACCAAAGTAGATGGCACAGCCCTTAATATGATTAAAGACTAAAGACTTTTCCAAACGTTCTTGTTGATGGTCAAAAAATAGACAATAACGAGAGAATTTATGTAAAAAAAAAAAAGCACATCAAAGTGATACAACAGTAGTGTTCAGACACATTAGAAAGTCATTGACTGCTGAGGCATGCAATGGTTCTATCTCATATCAATTATTATGTTTCCTGTTGGTCTCAAACAGGTGAAATAATAATTATAAACCCAATTAGACCTATTGATAATCAGGCTTTTTTAGTCGGTCTTGGTATAAAACTACAATTCTTTCTTCATTTCAAATACTCATAAAATAAATAAATGCAAATGTAAAATGTTAATTTCATATTCAGACTCCTCTTCCCCTGAAATGATTTGGGCAGCTTTGCTAAGAACAAACTAAACTGACAAGGTCTTTTAAAGAAGCTCTACCTTTGCATAATCCTCTTTTAAAGCCATTAAGGATTGGAATCACCTTCCAGATGGTTTGAAATCATGTCTTGAATCCAATATGTTTTCTTGTGAGGTTAAAAAAAAGGATGATGATACATACACCAGTTGGACTAACCTTTATTACTATCATCCTGTAACTGAAGTAATGAGTAATTAGCTAGTAGCTAAGGCTACGTTTAGACGGTAATGATCTGATCCGAAAATGAAAAAGTGGCGATGTGTTCTCACTTTTAATTTCATATTTAGGCATGTGTTTTGGGGGGGAAATCTGCATGTAGAAGACACACGCAAAAGTGTGAGAAAATTCCTATTTACATAACCATCACCAAGACCAAGCGCCTGTGTAGAACCTTTCTACTCTTCCTGTTCTTTCCTGGTGTGACATACAAATCACACAACAGGAAACAGAACACTACTCATGACAAATCATGACAATTCCTGAAACAATTCTTGGATGTAAATTGCAGCAGCTAGGCAACTTAAACGTCCGTTGCAGGGAAGTCATACAAAATGTTGTTTTCCAGTACTGGTGCGTGCCTGTGATGTGCCTCTACACAACTGTCACGGCCTGCTTTTGCATGGCCACTGACCCCTCCCTCTCCAAACAGTTTCACCTGTCCTGCGCTGCATGGCTTCCGAGCCTCATTAGGGCTGTATAAAAGGTTCGTCTCTGCAGCATTGCTGTGCTGGATTATTGTCACCACAACCCAGATTCCTCACTATTCATGTGCGCCACAGACTCTGACTGATACTTTGCCCCTTTTACAGGTTTCCCCATTATTCTTTTGTTTGTGTTTGCTAAATAAGTGATGCAAGAGTGGAGTGTTTTTAAGATTTCCACTCTGGAGGGTGGTTTTGCTTTTTTGCGCTTTCAACACCCCAAAAATTCATTGCTGTCTCGGCACATCTGATAAAATATTTTGTTGTTTTCCCACTAAGAGGGTTGTCTTGTAAATGCCTGAATCTGGTGCAATGTACCTTTAGTCTGAGAGATGAATGCATGGTGTATCTCAAACTAAACTGATATAAACTAAATTAAATCAACTTTTAGCCATTTTGTGTCACATCATCTGCTTTGATTTGTCATAGCAACAAAAACACATCGTCAACATGTCATTAATACCAATACTGCATATCTTGATGTGTTTGCTAATGTTCCACTATTGTTCAGAATTTGACAAGTGTTACATAAACACCATATTCCACTTGGATATTCTGAATTTGTATTTTTTTTTTTTTTTCAAATACAGCATTTTGTGATGTGTGGGGTGTGCCAGACTCTTTGGGTGCATTTGGAAAATTAATCCAATTTGCATGTTTACAGCAGGGTGTGATCATTTCTGGTAGTGATGGATGTTTCTACAGTAAGTTTCATATTTCTAGTATGAAGGAGAAACACACCTACTGTTAAACATTATGACACAGGATATCAGCAGATTTATAGATGTGAGCAAATATGAAAAGATGACCTTGCTCTAGAAGGTGTTGAAAGAACTGAAAGACCATGGCTGAGTTCACACAGTAGAGAATCTGTCACTGAAAAAGGAATATTAGAGAAAAATCATTTTCATTGGCTTCTGGAATATTGTATTTTTATTCCCCCAGCCAGTGAAGGACAGCAATGGGTACTGTTTTTGTTTTGTTTTTTTTAACACTTTAATAACAAAACTATTGGTTAAAATCATACCAAACTGTGTTTATAGTGGGCCAGTGGCTAAAAGTGGGTTTATAGTGGGCCAGTGACCCAGAATAGATGTCATTACATTTTAGGAAAAATAGGTAAAGATCAAATTTTTAATGTTTTTTTTTTTTTCTTTTTAATCTACCTATTTACTTATAATGGGTGAAAGATGTGTGAGGGGCGGGGTTTGTTGTGCCTGCCACCACTCATTATCATTTTATTTTTTTTTTGGGGGGGGGGGGATTGAAACATTACAGTACATGTCATCAATATAGTCAATGATTGCTCTTTCCAGGTGCTTCTTCAGACAGCATGACAGTGACCTGGCAGACGCTGTCGCAACAGGAACTCAGACGTCATTAATTTTATTACTTCCACCCATGCTTTTCTTACAGTCTCTGTCAGTGTGTTCCTGTCCTTGAAAAAGGCCAGAAAGATTTATCTTAAGTCTCATGCAACAATGAATTGCCCATTTGATTGTTACTGTTAGACATTATGGCTAACTGCTAATGCTTCTATTGAGGTCTATGGGATGTATTATTAAGGCAGGTTTTCTTTTGCACCACTTTAACCATATCTGAATCATTGTCTGCATGGGGAAGCAAATATCAAAAATGACATGATTTCAGCTTCTCCATTCCAGATGAAAACACTTTTTATTGCACAAAAATTTTTAAGAGTTTTTTTTTCTCTTTTTTTAGAGATTTAATTCTCTATACAGTCGCAGAAAAAAAAATTTAGACCACCTTTGTTTTCTTCAATTTTGTGTTAATTTTAATGCCTGGTCCCAATAATAGTGCAATTTTTTGGACAAATATAATGATCACAACAAAAATAGCTCATAAGCGTTCAGTTTAAGAGCTGATATCTAGCCATTTTAAATGTTTTCTTAACTGAAATGACTTCAGTTCTTACATCAATAGCTATGTTATTGTACTGACAAAAACAGTGCTTTTAGGGATTCTGTGTTTTCTTTTTTGTCTGTTTTAGTCGCATGATACACACTGGAGTTAGTACTTGATTGCATAACCATTGTTTTTCATGACTTTTGATGGTCTAATAATTGTTTCCACAACTGTATGTATCATTGAAACTGTTGGTTATGTGACTGAAAGTTAATAATTAATCAAGTTGTTTTTATGTACAAGGTCTAGCTCTTTAAACAATATTGATTAATCGATTACTATTAACTGAGTCATTTTGATTACTTCGAAGATTGAACAGCATGGTATTATCTGAATTTGTTCAAACCATTCCATTTAGTTTGCACTGCGACCACTATTCACTAAGGGCTGGATAAATCCGAAATTTAAACGCTAATGAAGTTTATTTAGGTTTCTGGTCAGCAGAAAAGTAAAGCAGATAAAACTTAGCCAAGTCCACATCTGGCCTGTATGTTGACACAGTATGAGCATTTAACCAAAATTATGCCCCTTAAAGTTTTGGCAGTACTTTGCAGACATGTGATAACCCTGCAAAAACATAGCCTGCTGTGCACTTTTAATATCCCACTGCCAAACATAGTGTTAGATTCTGTTGAAAGTTATTGCCCTGTAATTTAGATTACATTGTCTTTGTATAAAATTGGTGTAGAAATTTTAATGCATTCTTCAGATAATGCAATTATGTTGTTGAAAGGACATGAGGCCATTTGACCTTGAAAAAGTAAGTCAAGGTGACCTATTTTCAATAGGCTTCTGCTCCATACCAAGATGCATCCACAGTATAAATTTGGGGCAGATAATGCATTCTTCAGGTATTGTGATCATGTCACTGAATGGACACAGAAAACAAAATTATTACAATACCCATTCAGCCAGATATTGGCCGAGAAGTAATAATGAGCAAAATGTCTCATTGTGTACATCTTTATAGGTCTACTCTATATGGGGTATATATGTACACGTACTCATGTAATGTATTATTATAGTGAGATGGTGATTATCATTAGTATGCTATGCTAGCAGTTTAACCACATATTTTAGCATAGTACCATCTGATAAACCGGTCCCAGCTGCATAGTGACACAGAATGGAAAGTCCATCCAGGTGATCTGAACTAGCATCAACTTTACCTGAAGGTCAAAACCTACTATTTTAAGTTTCAGGTCAAAATACCACACATATTCTTCATTTTTCCATGCCATGCCTCTGGTTTTAACTCTTGTTCCACACTATGCATTAGCTGATGTAAATGTAAATAAGCTGCTGCCCATGCCCCTTTCCTGTTGGTGCCATGGATACCATCACGTAGACCTACCAGGTGTTAGTATGACTGTATAGTAGTAGCGTCACAAATATACAGAATTCCAATCAGCTCATTTGACCACGTAACAGTATTTTGAACCCCTTGGTCTTTCTGTTGTGGAAGAAAATTAAAATCCTGTTACCCAAAAAATATTCCATCCCTTTAAAAGTGAAGCGGAAATATGCAGAGGGATCCAGCAGTGGAGGTGAAACCGACTCAATCCCCTTTGCCTAAGCTGCCAGACATTAGTACCTCATTAAAGACAGTTGTGTTTAGTCCATTCTGGACCTGTTACTTAGGGTATAATAACTCTGGTCCACACTCACTATAAGAGGTGGCAAAGGCCCTTTAAACTGAAAAGTAACAACCATAAAACGGAATAAAGAAAAAGTCAGTTCAGAGCCACAGAGCTAGAAGGAAAAAAACAAAAAGCAAAAACATGACAGTGAAACTCGTCGATTTCATGAAGGAACTTGCTCAGTGTGTTAGCATGAACAGCACATTCTACCTCAACACATTAAAAAACACATTTCCAACATAGTTAAAGTTTTAGGATTATAGACGAATTGAAACAAAGGTATAAATGCTATATTCAATTTCTGAATGACATCCTGATAACTACACGCTGCCCTTAGAATACTGATCTGACCGGGCCTTTACACATTACCTCTGTAATGGCTCAATGTCGTAAAAGTAAAATGGAGGAAAGAAACACGGAATTCATGAAATACTCGAACTGCAAATAGAAAGTCACAAAGAGGACGGGTCCCATTGCAAAAACGTGTGACGTCTGAGATCCTCCCAATTTTGTTTTCATTGTTCATCAATAACTGATTCCACCTCAGAAATAATATGATGGTCTATCTGTGGTGTGTCCATCAGTTATGAGTAGGTCAAAGTCCATTCTTCACTGTCTCCTCACAAACTAACAGCTTGAGCGATAAAGCTCAATGTCAAAATGAAGCGGTGAGGAAAGATATTTTCACTGTTGCCCTTTTGCCCTCATAAAGAATTTATATACCCATTGGAATCCATGATAGATATTTAATCTAATTTCTTTGGGAGTAACCTGTGTGTATGGCAATCGCATGGTTCCATGAAAACGGGT
The DNA here is from genome assembly GCA_030068375.1 of Ostorhinchus rueppellii. Classification (NCBI taxonomy): domain Eukaryota; kingdom Metazoa; phylum Chordata; class Actinopteri; order Kurtiformes; family Apogonidae; genus Ostorhinchus; species Ostorhinchus rueppellii. The sequence continues at coordinate 30,668,845 of JAQQZY010000027.1, read as the reverse complement.
AAATTACAAAAACGATAAATAAATCAGAAATTCTTCTTTTTGCAATATAGGATAGCATGTGTTTCAGTTCAGTGTTTATAGACTCCATCTCCAGTGATGGTGAGATGTCAGATCATTCCAGCAAGCCAAGGAGGGAGAAAGAGTCCCACTGATCCCAGGATACACACCAGCACAAACATCCAGAGGAATATCCTGTCAATGACCATGGCCACGTACTTCCAGTCCTCCTTCACCTAGAACACAAGAGAAGCAGCACAGAGGAACGTTTCACATTTCAAACCACACCACCTCTTTTTACCAGCTGTCAGTTTCCACCCTTGATTGATTTCTCTCGAATGGCTGATTTTTTTCATTATGAGGCTGCTATCTCCTAAATGTCAGTCATTCCATGCTTGTCTTTCTTGTGAAAAATTCAAGGTCAAATTACTATTGTTTTAAAAACAGGCCTTCTCTAACTCCAGATAGACAGAGCTCTGTGGGACTGACATTGACTGATTACATTGAATACACTTTTTTAAATCTCTGGGGGGTTTTGTAGCAATAACACACATTTGTATTTTCTCTTCCTTTCCTTTTCCCCAGCAACTCAAAATCAGGATTAAACACTGCATACTTGTTTACTTCATGGTTTTTTCCACAGTTTCCACAGACACTGCCCGGCCAAAAAAAAAAAAAAAAGTTGCAATATTTGACTGCACCACCTTTGGTTTTGATTACAGGAGACATTCACTGGATTTAACTCAGCAAATAGTTCAGATCCTTCCATGGGTAAATACTGCAGTGGTTCATAATGTTTCAGCTGGAACCGGTTATTTAACTCTAACTGCAGTGAGTGTCCTCTCATGTCTAATGGACAATGGTGGGACTGATCAGGATCATCAGGTATGTGACAGAATGGTTCAGGGGGAATCAGACATCATTTCCACACATGGATTAGCCAACAGAAAGCCCAGACTCTAATTCAGGATGTGATGAAGACTGGATGCAGTGGCCTGATTCTGCATCATCAATAATCAGAAATGAATGCAACTATGGATGAAAAAAATACTATGAACTTTATTGTGACACTACATAAGCATCATGTGGTGAAAAATTTGTGACAGTGAATGTCTCCTGTAATCAAAACCAAAGGTGGTGCAGTTAAATACTGCATATTGCATTTTTTTGGGGCTGGTTAGTGTTTTTACTAAACCCGTCCAAAGTGAACAAGAAAACGGTTTTATTGCCTCTTGCTACTCCAGCTGCACTTCCCTCAATGCATGACGTGACGAATTTCCAAAAATGCCTGAGATTGTTTATGGTGGAGTACACTTCGAAATTCTTCACTCTGAGGGATGAGATTCAAGTGCGTAATCACGGAAAGACTTACAGATTTGTGATACTTAGGCTATGACTCAGGTTTTACAGATTTAATGGAAAAATTGGCGACGAAAGTCATATGCAGCTTTATAAAAAATAAACTGTAATATTCAGTACGACGAAGGGAAAAATATGTCAGTGCAGAGTGATATTAGATTTATAACCAGAGTTTAAACATGTGTTCATGTACTTTTGTGAATTTTGTGTCAGGAGTCTGTTGAGAGACAATAATTGGAAGTTGCCTAACTTCAGTTCTAAGCTAACAGCTGTCTACAGTGCAGAAATGCAGTTGGTTAATATCCTAGGCTAAGCACAGACTTTATGCAAATACAGAGGCATGTGCAAATCTTCTCCCTTATTGAATTTTTAATCAGTCTGCCACAACACTTTGCCACACCAAAGTGCTGGCTCTGTAGTGAATGTGGATACGTGGATACATCGTCATCTTCTACAACATTGATTCACCCAATGACGGATTTACCTGCCGGCACCCTCTGACACCCCCCCCCCCCCCCCCCCTTCTTTGAGAATCTGCAGAAAGAATGTTGCTTTGGCTGGGAATCAAACCCTGGTCTTCTGCATTGCAGTCTAAAGGATTACCTATCGAGCTTAATTTTCAGGATGTGACATTTACATCTAAGCTTCAGCCTTAATGAAGATTATTTGGATGAAATATGTTGTGAAGTATGACCATTATGCATAGTATGTTCTGTAAACAAAGCAAGCAGTCCTGCATATGAATGTATATATAATGTCTGTACCGGTTTGTCCCCCCCCCCCCCCCCCCCCCCCATTTTATTTTTCTGGATCCACCACTGAATTCATCGGTAAAACCCATGGACTTAAATGGAGACAGTTGTTTTTACTTCAGGTATGGATATTTTTGCTGAAAAGGTCACGTTTTGACATAATAACCCCCAGCTTTAATGTGTGCTTTTATGAACACCCAGATGATCAATAAAAGAATATATGTAATTGTAATTGAAAAATGGAAAATATAGAGAATAGTATAATAAATGTGGATCAACAAGTATTAAACATTTTAGATCTGTAGTTGGTTTTGGTCACTAGTGGATGGTTGGGTTTTTATGGGTTAAAAAAATCTACTTCTGTGTGTACTTACTGAAAAGTCTGCATCCTCTGCCCTGAGATGATCAGCGATGTACTGAACTCCCTCTATTGCATGCTGCATAGCTGGGGAAATAGTAGGAACCACAGTGTCCTGTTGGGTACTTGCATCTTTAGTCGACTCTGCTGTGAGGGTTTTCGCTAGCTCCATTATAAGAGCCTGTTTCTTTACCCTACCAGCCCCGGTGGCCCCGGGCTTTTCATCGTGCAGGCAGCAGTACTGGAAGCTACGGGAGCGACACCGATACCCTGCCCTCTGAGGAAGCTCCCTTTGATGGTCACACATTTGCTCTACACTGTGTGAGCGACCATTTGGGGCCAGTTTATTGGATTCTTCCATGGACAGGCAGCGAAGAGGGCCCAGAGGTAAAGTTGGGGGCAAGGACAGTTGGGAAGAAGATGAGGCAGAAGAGTTGAGTCCACGCTGGTTCAGCTTTTCTGAAAGAACTGAATACTGGCCAGAAGGAGAGCGGCAGAAAATGTTGGGCTTCAGTGGATGATCCTTATCATCGGGGTTTGCCAGAGGGGAGGAGGGCGGAGAAGGTGAACAAACAAGGATTTTTGGACTGTCTGTTGGTGCCTTTGAGAGTGTATTCTCTGCTTGGCCCATTTGTCTCAACCCTGTCTCCAACCCTGCCCAAAAGGACTGTGAGTTTCCAGTTGCAGATATCATGGTAGGGTGGTGCATCATCTCAATGAGCTTCTTGCAGTGCTGCTTGGCAGTGCCAGGTGGGCGTTTCATAAAAAGGACTCGAGGCACTAAGTCCAAGAAAACTCTTCGCACCCAATGAGGCATCCCATGGGTCTGTGGTGACCGGTGATGGACATTCAACACGAACACAGTGATAATAATGGACAGTGTGACAAAGACCATGGTGAACAGCAGGTATTCGCCGATCAGTGGAATCACCAGTGATGTAGACGGTATAATCTCTGTAATCAGTAACAGGAACACTGTTAGGGAGAGCAACACTGAGATACACAATGTGATCTTTTCTCCACATTGCGATGGCAAATAGAACACAAGGACAGTCAAACAAGAGATAAGCAGACAAGGGATAATAAGATTAATGGTGTAAAACAATGGCAGCCTCCGGATGATGAAGTAGTACGTAATGTCTGCATAGATCTCAGTGCAGCACTCGTACTTTTTGGTGTTGTACTTTCCCACTGCATTTATAATGACCCACTCTCCACTTTCCCAGTAGTCCATTTGGTCCACATCGCTGGCCATACTGATCAGATCAATTTTGGCACGGTCGTAGGTCCAGGAGCCAAATTTCATTTTGCAACTTTGCTGGTCGAAAGGGAAAAAGGTGACGTCGATGCTGCATGAGGACTTGTAAATGGCCGGTGGCATCCACTTTATGCGGCCGTCATAGAACAGGTGTGCCTTTGTGAGATGAGTTACTGCAAAGTCACCGTCGGCACTGAAGATGGAGAACGGACGCATAGAAGGGGGAACACAGATGGAAAACTCGCGTTACTCAAAATTCATGACTTCAGAATAAAGTGTCTTATATTCTGCATTCATTAAAATGTCCAGCTTAATTTGTTAATAGTAGCTACGTTCTTCATGAAATGTATTACACTGAAGCTGTTTTCACACATGATCTGATTAATAATATTTTACAGTAATATTCTGTCAGTGTAACCCTGTGACAATAATGAGTTAATGGACGACATAACCAGGAACAGCTTGATTGCGACAGTGATGGGTGCACAACACAGCTCAGCAGTTTGCAACACAGGTGGATGGACCCAAACTTTTTCAGAGTTTATTAACGTGCACAAGATGATCATCATTTTCCACGTGAAGAGTCAAATATTGGCAAGATCATATCACATCTGATGCAATGATATATAATACACTTCAAAAGGTGAAAGGCTGGACAGGAGATGTTTTCCTAAAAGTCTGTCTCTACTGTGTGTGTGTGTGTGTGTGTGTGTGTGTGTCTACAGTGACAGCTTCAACTTTTCAAATCACTTCTACAAGTAGCACACTTAGCAATAATCAGCTCTAAAATATTCGTCACGTCACATATCACTAGGGTTGGACCCAAATGCTGGAGTATTATAAGGCTTATAAGACTTGTTTCGTGGGTAGATATCTGGTTCAATTTTAATGTCTAAACACTCTCATTCTTTGAATTACACAGCACCAACCAATAAAACATTCATACAATCATCTTCTGAACCTACGTTATCCTCACTAGGGTCACGAAAGTCGCTTGGAGCCTATCCCAGCTACTTAAGGGTGAAGGCGGGGTACACCCTGGACAAGTCACCAGTTCATCCAGTTCATCGCAGGGCTGACATATAGAGACGATCAATCACTCACATATTCACACCTATGGACAATTTAGATTAGCCGATTAACGTATCAGAGCATGTCTTTAGATGGTGGGAGGAAGCCACACAGACACGAGGAGAACATGCAAACCCCACACAGATAGGTCCCCGCAGTGACTGGTGTTGGACTCGAACCCAGGACCATCTTGCTTTTAGGCACAAGTGCTATCGACTGCACCATTGTGTTGCCCTAGCAATAAAACAACTGTGCAAAAATAAATAAATAAATAAATAAAAATAAGAGTAGACAGTCTCTCCAGGGCTTTTAACTTATTCAAGAAATGGTTAGCCTGCTTACACATACGGCATTTTTTTGTGAGTCTGTGATTCTTATTCCGAAGCCTGGATCACATACAATTTAATCAATACTCCAACTATTAAACAGTGTCAAACTGACCAAGCAAATGAGGGACCTAAGGCACATAAAAATGTGATATGAATCAAGTTCATGATTATTACTGAAATGGAAAAGTTTTGGGATATTGAAGGAAAAAGTTGCAGGAGTGTGAAATAACCTCGATTCATAGCAGCTGATGGTGTCAACTTCTCCTGTATTTGTGGACTGCCACTAAAAAACAGAGTATTATCATCTGTCGCCCTGGTGAAATGCTGTCTCCATAGTTTTCTCTGCTTATTAGTGGTGCCACCGACTCCTCTGAATGATGGAGGAACTCCAGGTATTGATGGGAGAAATTGTCAACCATCATGTTTATTTGTGTTTTCACTGTTTCATCAGGACTGGAAATGCAACTTTGGCAAGTACTGTAACTCAATATTACTATCCTCATTCATATTTAAAGATGCTACAAATTACATCCAACAACAAAAAGTCAGAAAAGCCAGCAGTTAGAAGAGAAACAGAGTGAGCTGTTGCTATGGAAATGAGGGTGTCAAATGGCAGGTCTGTACCATTGGTTTGTACATTTGACTGGGTTACAGTAGAAATAAGGTTGTGGAACATGAGGTTCTGTACATAATCCAGTGTATATATTTGATGAACCTTCAGTGACACCACCCACTGGATTATAAATTGCATGACGCATTATTTGGCCGCTGTCATTTTGGCTTAATCCACTGTTCCTGAGAAAGTTGAAATAAAATATTTTGACCTCTTCCTCTGTAATGACAGTGACTGTGATTTATAAATAAGATGTAACTGGGACATTGTATGTAATCATTGCACCAGATCAGCAGTGAATATTCATGTGTATAAAAAGGAAGAAAAAACAGAATGTGTCTGCAAACAAAATGATTCCAACTGTATACGTGTGTAACTCCAAATAAAAAAAAGTTGGGACACTATAAAAGAAAGCAGTGATAAAATAACTAATGACATACAAATTTACATTTACTTGTTTTTCATACTAAACACTACTGTATATATAATGACAACAGCAACACATTTCCTGTTTTTGTTTTTTTTTTTCATTTTATAAAAAGGTTTATAGAAACCAAAATCGTTTTTTGTACCTGGCTGTTGTTTGTGTGTTTATTTCTGTTATAAAATTGGCCATTTTAACATGGTGGTCTATGGAGATCGATTCCTTTTTGCAATTCATTCTCCTGAGATTTTGCTACTTCAGTGTTGGGTTCATTTATCAGCCCTGGAGATTGTTGCATGAATAAAACCCAATGGTTCTAATTATGACGAAGAACATTCACACTATATTTCTCATGCCAGATATCCTATTAAAGCATACATTTTGGTCCTTGAAAATACAACATAATTCCCCAACTCTTATATTACCTACCGTTATTTAATTTGGTGTATTGTATAGTCCATCTTACCAGTATATATATGAAATGAGTTTTCTACATGAACTATTAATGCTCATTACGATAGAATGTACAATTATATTTGTGTCACACATTAACTTTGCATATGTGACAGTAATTTAGTTCAAGTCCCGTTTTTAATGCAGTTTTTATATTAGCAGATTTTCCTCATTTCATTTAAATGATTACAGCCTTACCTGAGGCAGTCACGTTGAATGCATTTTATCTAAGGCCATTTGAAAAACATCCAATTACATTTCATCTTCTAATTCTCCTGCTTGATGTATTGGTTTGTATAATGTACTGTGCTGTGTTTATAACCATATCCATTAAGGTTGACCTTGTTCACATTTATTTCAACTAAATTACTTTATGACATTGGTATAGGACAAGTACGTTTGGCATAAGAACAGAATTTTCTGGTTTGTTTTCTTTCCAACCATACCATCTGTTTGCATTAAATCCCCAAATCTGAAAAAGCAAAAAAAAAAAAAAAAAAGCTAACTACCTATGTGACAGAACCAAATGAGCTGCTTAGAGTGTCTTCACATTGACATGAGAGCGCTCGTCCTTACTTGTTATAGAGGACGATGTCAGGTCTCCATATGATCTCGGAGGGAATGCGTATAGAGGTGACATTTTCATATTCCTCCGGGTTCCAGCGGAGCTTGTAGTCGTTCCATTCCTTCAGGACAACATGCATCGTTAGTTTTATATTAGCTTTTACTCAGTATCACCAGGAAATGTTTTTACAGCGTCGTTACATACCTGCTTGACCCAGACATTTGTAGTCATCATCTGGTTCTTTTCATCCTTATTTCATGTTAATAATAATCATAAAAAAAGGAAAGTCATTATGACACTCATGTTTCAAAATGCAAACCACAATCATGATATCTTTTTATATATATACCATACATACGTAGAATAGGTCATGCTCAGCCAAACGTGTTACCAACGAAGGGTAGACTAATTCATTTATTTATTAGCACAAATAAGATTAAATATCTGTAATTGTTTCTGTGCGCTAAACCTCAAAACTTGATGTCAACAGTAAAACATTTTTAAATGAATAAAAAAATTATGAAAAATTAAGCATTCTGAAAGAAGCAAAATAACCATTTAGTAAAAGATACACAGAATTAACAAAATATTATGTTACTCAGGGTGTTTAACCTTTCACTGGCTGCATCCTTCATCCAAATCAAAAACTGATTTAAGATCAGCAGACGGAGCCTCACTGAGCCTGCTCTGAAAGTGTAAATGTGAAAGTAATACTGTGAAATCAGTGGTGTTGAAAGGCCAATTAAAACCAGACTTATGATATACAATAAAAACAGAATTTTCAGCAATATTGTCATCATGTTTGGGAAGTGGTTGAATGAAAAAAAACCAAACAAACATATGAGTCATTTGGTGAGGAAGACATGCATCATATTGTGACACCAGATTGTGTCATAAATAGTTGTATATAATTTTTCTTTAAACAAAATAATAATAATAATGCTAGTACTATATAGCTTCATTTGCAAGATCTGTAATTGTATTGTTGAAGTTTTTAATTTAAATGTTTATTCTAAGTTATGAAAATGGTTTGTTCAACATATTTTTGGTGAAAACCAGTAAAAAATCTAAGCTTTTCCAACAGGTTTCATGGTTTGTTTGTTTGTTTGTTTTTTACTTTTTTCAGGTTCAGTGTTTTAATACAGCATGTTAAATGAAAAAAAAAAATTCTGTAAAGTCACACAGGTGATGTAGTGCCAAAAAAAAAAAGGTACCAAACAAGGCAAAGAATGGGGCTTGAACCTATAAAGACCCAAACAGCTACAGATGACCAAAATAATCTAAAATGATCTAAAATGTTTAAAACCTGTTGATCCACTAATGCTATCAATACGTGTAAATAACTGCTGTAAAATACAGTTTTTCATCTTTTCATGGTCATCAAATGTGATCTATTTGGATGTTCAGAGGCTCCGTAGTGAACACGGAAACACTGTCCTCTTCAACAACATTGATTCACCACTAAAACCCATGGAGTTGGATGAGTGACAGTGGATGGAGACACTTGGATTATGTTCAGTTATTGATATGTTTTACTGATAAGGTCACTTCCTGTTTCTTATAACAAACATCTTGAATCTGAACTTTTATGAACATCTACATGATCAGTTAATTGAATATAGGAAAGTATGTCATTTACACAAAAAACACAAAATATACATAATAGTGTAATAAATGCTGATAGATCACTTAAAAAAGGTTAAATATAGAGGAAAAAAATCCTTGGGGAACTGCCACAAAGTAACTCTGAGTCTTTATGGCTTAAATGAAATATAAAAGCAAAGTCAAAAGTATTGAAAAACAGCCAAAACACTCCATACACAGGGCATTTTGGAACAAGGAACTGGTGCTCATTAGATATATTTTTTTCTTTCTCAGTTCTTCTCTATAAACCCCAGAGATGTCTACATGTATAAATACAATGGTTTTCTGCCACATAATAGGCCTCGTATTTGCAGTAGCGACTCTACTTCTTAATTGTTGTCCCACTGTGTTTTCTAATATTTGTTAAATTCACTTTTCTGTAAAAGCTGCTTTGACACTTGAATTTCCCCACTGTGGGATAAATAAAGTCTTATCTTATCCTGATATACTGTTTAATTAATCCAAAACTCTAAAGTAAAAACTAAAAATTCTATAAAAATGTATAGTTTAGGGAATAGTTTGTTCAGTTTAATCCTTTTTTTTTTTTGTCATTTTGTGTCAGTGTCTGATGTTTCACAGAATATAATCACTGATTCATGACATTCACCACAGTGGACAGTTACATTTTACACTGAAATAATACATTTTCTTAAATCGGTGATGTAATCTTGTTTGGTAAAGAAGTTTATGGATGTTTATTCTTAAAAAACAAAAAAAAAAAATCAAACGTTGATGCATGGAATCCATGGAATCTCGAGGTGTTATGATAAAGGATAATCTATGTTAAAAATCCAAATGAAAAAGTTTTATGTTTAAAAACAAAACAAAACAAAACCTTATTTTATTAACAATTCATGCATAAAAGCCTAAAACAACAATGTCCCTAATATCGTAGCATGATTTGTATATCCATATATTTGGGGGTTTTATTTTCTATTTGTGCAATATGATGCTTTCCAAATATATAGATTTTTTTTATCATGAGTGTTTTCACATGTAACGTACACATTACTCTATGAAAGTTTCTTTTTATTTTTCAGAAGAGCGTTGACTTTTCAAAGCTTTTGCATCGTGAGTACATGTATTCAATCAAGCTGCCACAACAGTGTAACTTTTCACAACTGCACTATTTTTGAATGAAAAATGGCAACAACAAAAAAAAAAAAAGACAAAGATAAGGAGCATAAGGACGTGAGTCAGCATCACGAGTCAGGTTTCATATCAGTTTTAGCAAGTACCAGTGGAGTGCTTGTATGTTTTTAACTTGGACACTGCACATATACCCAGACAACACAACAGAACACACTATGTTCACATCAACACTAATATTCCACTATTATTCTGAAATTGACAGGAATCATGTCTGCCTAAAAACTACATATGTGTAATATGCCCATACTGTGTGTTTTTCTGAAAAACACATATACAGCACACTGAGAATGTGTGCCATATCTGCTTCTTTTACTGCGGGTTGTGACACAGAGCTCTAATCACCTGAGCTAGAAACAAAGATCCTCTCTGGTATATCCAAAGAAAAATCCATAGTTTGAAACAGAAATTGAAACACACCTATTGTTAACCCACTAATTCTATCAATACACTGAAATAATTCTGATAAAATACAGTTTCTCAGTATTTCAGCATCAGATGTGTTTTTCAGATGCATCCATATTCTCTGCAGTTAACATGGAAACCCAATTCTTCTGCAAGATTAATCCATGTATTTTGACAAGAAGCATCTACAACAATGGTTGTATGTAAAGTTAGTGATATATTTTACTGAAAAAGTCCAGTTTTCTTAAATTTTCTCAGTTTTGACATAATAATTTGTTAATTTATTGAGCTTTTAGTAACACCTACGTGTTTGGTAAATGAAACCTGCTTTTCACTGAAAAAATACAAAAGACAATATTAGAATACATGGTGATAAATTCAGATTAAGATGACTTTATTTATCTCCTAGAGGCAATTCAGTTAGCAGACATTGGGTCAGGATGGGACATTAGACACAGGACATTAAATCTCTCTATAGGTAGGTAATGTGAGGATATGGTAAAGAAAAATGTATTTGGAAGTCGGCACAAAAAAATTGTTGTGGGTCTTTATGGGTTAAGTCAAACTTGTTCAAACTATGTCAAACCAAATTCAACCTGGTTTGAGCTCAGGCAGGCCAGACCAGGAAAATAATAACATAATAACCCATAAATAATGACAACTTCAAGTGTTTCTTATTCATTCATTCATCTTCTATACCCGCTTTATCCTCACTAGGGTCACGGGGGTTGCATGGAGCCTATCCCAGCTA
>JAQQZY010000027.1:30629333-30644515 GCA_030068375.1 Ostorhinchus rueppellii | reverse complement strand
ATCAGTGCATGTCTTTGGATTGTGGGAGGAAAACCCACGCAGACACGGGGAGAACATGCAAACTCCACACAGAAAGGCCCTAAGGTCCCACCTGGGAATTGAACCCAGGAACTTCTTGCTGTGAGCCACGAGTGCTAACCACGGTACCACCCTAAACCAAACTAACCAAAGCAAAACTACTATGACATTTGTCATTATTGTTTCATATCCCAGTTCCCGGCTAGAAAAGAAACCTAAATTCAGTGTGTCCCAATACTTTTGTCCATTTGTATATAAATGTGGCAATTATGCTATAATGCTAACGGTATGTACTGTGTGAGAGTTAATGCAAAAATACAGCCTACAGTTTTATTTACATTAGACATTAGAAAAGAAACACCCAAACTGAATGAGTCCACATATTTTTGTCCATTTGTGTAGGAATTAGGCAGTTATAAGGCTATGCTTTATTGTGAGAGGTCCTAACTGAATGGTGGGTCTCCAATGTGCAGAAATTAACATCTGTTACAGTTTTGATCAAGACACCTTGTGTTGAGACGTTGTCATTAGTAGTCTTCAAATAAGCAGTGTTTATGGATTTAATAGTTAAAAGTTACTTATCAACTTTCAATCCCTTTTCTCATTGGCTTAGCAGCCTGGGTACATTAGCCATTGGATGCAGGTTGTAGTAAACTAGCTGTTGTCAGTAAATGGACTCTACTGTATTCATTCCTAAACAGCCACAGGTGGTACTAACATACAGTCTGAAGTTCACCGGTGCTATTTATGTTGGTTTGAAATGCGTTTTTGTTTGTAATGACATTGATTTTTGTCCCTGTTTTCTGTTTTGTAGAGTCAAAACTTTATCGTTTCATGTATTTAAAATGGCGAGATACCAACCCATTTATTGACTCAATGATGTAAACAATTTTCATCAGATTTTAACGGTACCTGCCAGTGAAATGAATTGAATTAAACTGAACACACCTCACCTTACTCTGTTCTTTCCTAGTATACTAGTAGAACCTAGAGCAGACACTTAAATCACACAAAACGTGAATAATTCCTCTGAAAAGATTAAAGATTTTCTTGCTAGGTTTGGTGACTTTTCAGAGCCCTTTAACATTTTAAATGGATTTGGCAAAATCCAACTTTCTGGGGAAATTTTTCAGAGCTCTTAAAGAGAGTAAAAAATATTTCACCAGTAATAATGTTTTTCACTTTCTGCATCAACCAAAGGGATGGAACACATCTCAAAAGGATTTTGAAGTGTCATACCACTAATGGACACTAGGTGTTGGCTCTAACGTCCTGGCTCTTCTCCCTAAAAATGTTACACTGATTTATTTTTTGAATCACTGTGGTCTTATTTGTTTCATTTGGACTATATCATAAGTTTTCTGGTCGTCCATCTCTAATTTTTTCCACTATTGTTATGATTTTAGAACAAATGCTATTTCTGGCTTTGCTTGAGTTTGATTTTCAAAGCTTTTATTTATTTAATAAAATGTATTTCACATGCATTTTTACATACATGTCTGATGTAGTCCTGGTTAATAAATGACTAACAAGACTTAAATGGTTCTGTTGGATATAAGTTTGATAAAGTGTACTGCTCAACAGCTGTATTTCAGCATTAGATGGACAGATGGCCTGACCTATCACCAGTCCCCTTTGTTTTCCAGTCGGCTCCTTCTCCTTGTCTTTGTCGATGAGTATAAAAGCGTCAGTGCAACTTTTGTTCTCATTTACTAATGACAATGTCAATTTAACTCCCCCCACAGAAGACTTGTAAATAAGCAAATAAGTCATTCAAGTAATTAATGTTCAAGTAAATGATGTTGTAATCACCTTGAAACTTTTCAAGCTACCTTTAGCTACTTTAATTACAGACTGTTGGTGAAAAAACTCTACATACAGCCAATTATGTGGTTTGTCTGTTATGAAGTATTCTAGAAACCTGGTAGACCTGTAGGGAAGTAGACCTCCTCCCTCTGTACATATAAATGGCTCATTTAAACCAAACATCACCGACCAAAACCATCTTCTGATCAGGTATAATACCTGTAGATCCACTAATCCTGTCAATACTTGTAAATAATTGGTGAAAATCCAGTTTGTCATCTTTTCATGGTCATCAGCTCCGTAGTGAATGTGGAAACGCCGTCATCTTCTATAACACCCGTAAAACCCATGGAGTTTGATCAATGATAGTGGATGGAAATGCTTGGTTTATGTTCAGTTAATGATATATTTTACTGAAAAAGTCACTTTTTCTGCCGTTTTTTTCTGTTTTTGATACGATAAACCTCAACTTCAATCGGAACTTTTATGAACATCTACATGATCAGTAAATTAAATATAGGAAAATACATGATTTATACTGATAAAATACAAAATACAGAGGATAATATGATAATAAATGGTGATAAATCACTTAAGAAAGGTTAGATAAAAAGAAAATTTCATTGTCCTATAGGGCTGGGTGTTCATGGGTTAAAGGTAATGAAGATTTTTTATTTTAAGGTAACTATACACTCATGAATACACAACTATGAACATGAATATGTCACACACTGCACTTATATGGGGTCAGAATCAATTCACATTGTTTCTGTTTTTCTTAGTATATCAAGTAGAAATCATGAATTCACAACCATAATATTAATAACGCCACAGAATAGAATATCCATCAAAAATGGATTTAACAGATAGAAGAATGCCATTGTAAATCCATTGATATGGGATCATTGTAATCCCAAAGAGGGGTGACCTCTATTATACACAGGTGGCGTATGGTTACATGAGACTGTATCTGAGAGATGAGACAAACGGGGAAAGGGGGAGGAGAGTGGGAGATGAAAGGAGGGCAGAAGAAACAAAGGCTGCATCTGCACGTGAGGACATCCGCTGCGTCTCCAAACAGATCTGCTGATGGAGCTCTCTGTAGGGCCGTTTTGTCCGACTTGCCTCACCCTCCTCTCCACCGACCATCCACCTTCCCCATCCCCTCTGCCCCCTCACTGTGATGGAGCAACCCAATCTGAGTGCTCGGCCCTTTAGAATCCACTCACATAGCGGTGAGGATGACCTAATGAGGTCTGGGAACAATTAAAGGGACGGGGAACGTCCTGAGGCTTGTACAGTACAATGTCCTTTGTATTTCAATCTATTTTCATATCGAATTAGGCATTTCTCTATTCTGGACATTGTGCATTTCTGCAGGTAACTCACTGGCGGAGCAATATATCATGGACTGTGATTTATTTAACCAGCCTCACTGTTTTCTTTTGGCCGCCATATGCTTCTTCATCCTTCATGTGTTGGACTTTTGTATATTTTTCTTTCAATCTGCTCTGCGTTTCAAAGTTGTATCTTAAAATATGGAGACAGGTGTAGTTGCCATGCTGTTGGCCTTCCTCTCGGGTCCTCCCACCCACTCAATCAAAGCTGATGGACTGTCCTTCACTTGCCTGAAAAACTGGCATCCTCCATTCTTACTGGCATGGGATCAATATCTTATTAAATGGATATAGTTTTCTGTTTTTCCCACATGACTTCTCTTCCTGTTTGCTCCTGAATTTGTCTGACATGTTCAGGTGCCTCAACAACCTTGAAATGTTCCTTTGTTTTCAGATGAGTGAAACTGTCAGATGGCAACTGACTTTGCTCCATCACATCAGCTCAGTGGGATATCTGTTGAACACAGCTTATATTAAATTAAGGGATGCTCTGGGATATTCCAAAGCGGGCTTTAAGATGATGGGGTTGAGATGGGGGTGGGGGGTGTTCGTAATGTCGCCTGCCTCTGATAATCCGGAACAGTCTGCTTTGGTATCTTTAAAGGCAGGTATTCATATGTTATAGAACTCAGATGCACTGAATTGACCATGCTCAACAAAAACAGCCTTGAAAAAAAAAAAAAGAATCTTGTCCAGCTTATTTGATGATAGAAAAGTAATCTCATTTTAACCCTTGAAGACCCATGACTATTTTTGTTGCAACTTCCAAATAATTTTACTTTTTTTTGTCCTTCCCAAATGATTTATCACCATTTGCTGTAATATTTATCTCTGCATTTCAATTTTTTTCTGAAAATGATGTATTTTTCTGTATATAATTCACTGATCATGAAGATGTTTATAAAAGCGTATAAAAGAGTATATTCAAAGGTTATTACATCACATATTAGATTGTTATTAGATCACATCATAAGAAAATAAGGAAAATGATACTTTTCCAACAATAACTGAACATAGAAACCAGTGTGTCCATCCACTGTCATTGATCCAACTCTATGGGTTTTACTGGTAAATGAATGTTGTAGAAGATGATGGTGTTTCCACGTAACTGCCTCTGAAAGTCTTTTCATGGTCATATCTGATGTCCATGAAAAGACGACAAACTGGATTTTACACCAATTATTATTTACATGTATTGATAGGATGGATTAGTGGATCAACAGGTATTAAGCATTTTCAATCAGTAAATCAGTGAATGTTTGGGTTTTTATGCGTGAAGAAAACAAATCCTCATTTCAATAAGATCATCAATCTGCTATAGAGCTTAGTTAGAGCTAAAACAAGGATTTGTGTTAGCAAAGGTAAAAAAAAAAAATAACGTTACTAGTTTCTTTATGTCTTCATTTCTTAATAGCTTAATGGGTTTTTCCTTATTCCAGACGCGTCACACAACCACCAGTGACACTCTGATGAAGGCGAATGGAACGCCGAAATGTGTCAGGTAAACAAAAACCTCCAAATGTCTGGAATAAGGAAAAACCCATTAAATTATAAAGGTAAAAAATAATATAAGTGTAAATGTTAAATATTTTTGCTGTTGTAACCAGCACATCATGGCTATTTTTGTTTTCGTTTTTTCAGTGGCTATACTTTCATTCAAGTTTCAAGAAATCTAATCCTTTTTGTGTTTTTTTCAAATGCAACTGAGTATTTCGCAATAACAGTCTTACAAGCTAATCCTCTATAATCCTCTATATCTACAATACTTTTAGGTAAAAGTGTTGAACATGAGTTTATCAGTTTCTTTATTGTTGCAACTCACTCCTTTCCTTTATTTCATAACATAGGATAAACTTGGTTGTTGGAAAAGCAAAATTTACTTCATTAACCCATTTATCGTTTGATAAATTAATCCAATTCTGACAGTTTATGCACTTACATGAAATTTGTGTTAGAGTCCGCATCATCATTTGGTGGCATTAATTAACTCTGTTTTTGCTGTTTAACTGTAGTAAATGTTACACACTGCTGCTGTTGTAGAAAATCTTAAGACAGGAAGTGAAAAAGTGAAGCCCAACTAATAACTTTTGTCAAAAAAACAAGCCACACTAGAAATTTCTACATAGAAATCAATGTACATAGTGTTGTCATGAATGTAGTCAACCGTTAGCGTAAAATTGAATTAGCCAATGTCAACATACGACTACACAAAACAGACTCCAACAGAAACTTCACATATGGAAATCTCACACACTGAGCCCATTTTCTCAGTACTGTTGACCAATCAAAGTAGCTTTAAATGACTATGTGCTTCCTCCAGCACAGCTTAAATTAATCTATTTAAATACTATAGGTGCTTTTCTGCTTGGTTAACCAGTATCTCCCGTCAGGATGCTTATGCAGACAATTAACATCAATCAAGATCAGTAGAGCAAATGATCCTGATATACCTGGTACAAAACCTTTCACATCTGTATCACATCTGAAATAAATGCAAGCCAAACAGTGTCACCCTGGTTAGTTATCCAGTATGTTTACCACTGGACCTAGTTCTGTCCTTATTTTAATTAATGCACATTCATTGGGGAATAACGTATGAGCAGCAATTTTTTTTTTTTTTCTGTACAAGTGAATGCTGCCGCTGAACTATGCACACAAAGCCAGGTCACTAGGCAACAGAGAGGCTGCTTCTACTAAAAATCCAAAGCAAAACAAAAAAGTTTTTATCTCCTGAAGGTTATGGGGTGTGTGTTTGTGGATGTTTCTGTTCAGTCTCTATTTCAGACTCCCCTTTAAATCCTTTCAATAGAGCTTTTTTTGTTTGCAGAAACAAAAATGAGTAATTCAGTACAAGATAAATAAATGAATGAATAAAACATAGTAATCCTTTACCTTTTGAGGGAAGAATGAAGACAAGTAAAATTAAACATCTGTTTAAATCCATAATGACGTTAAGCAGGAACCAATTCTTTAAGTAAACCCCCTCCAACACTTGCTGGACTTCAGAGTTGGTGTTGGCGAGGCATCCCAGCGGTCACCAAATCACCCAATTCAGCTCTTTAGGAGGTTCAGGTTAGGTTAAAAAGCCAGATGGAGAGGCCATGTGCGAGCCCATGTCAGCTTCTCCCGATACCATCTGTCCATGCCTGACCCAGCTGCTGCCTCTGTCCAGTCTAACTGAAGGTAGAAGACCAACCTGGACTTTTTTTTTTTTTTTTAACTCTCCCTCATCCAACACTTGGAAAAAAAAGTCTCTCCTCGCTCCACTGGAATCCCTCATCCAAGTGTGGCTTATCCCTGTCTTCTCCACCCTCCCTGTCTACATTACTCCCTCCCTCGCCTCTCATCTCTCCGCCTCCTCCTCATCTCTCTCTCTCGCTCTCTCTCTCTCTCTTCCTTCCTCTCTCTCTAACAGACACCTCATTTCTCTTTACATTCTCTCATTCCCTCCCACTTATTTTCCTTCCTCTCCCTTCCAGTTTGTTGTCTCTCCTTCACTTTCTTCTGTGAAAACTGTGAACTTTTTTGTCAGAGGCATTTTCTTACCTGTGTACACACACACACACACACACACATACATGAGTGCAGTGTCGTGTGTGTTTGAGTGTGCATTTTTGCATTTATTTGTATGCATGCTTGTGTTTTGTTGTGCCCCCCCCAAGTGCACACCCCATTCTATGCATCCCCTGTCAAAGCTTAAAGTGGTGAAGGATCCAGTGAGTCATCAGACTCATAGTATCGAATGGCCTCTCTACTCTGTTTCCCAGGAGCACGTCATCCCTTTTTTTCCTCTCTTAAATACCCCTGACCCTCACCTGCTGGCAAAGCTTTTCCCACGTAATGTCTTACGCACAGACAGAGATTTCTCTTTTTCGACAGCCTCGCTGTGCTTCCCTGCCAGTCTCCTTCACAGCTCTGACATATCAGCGCCGCTCAAAGCCAAGGCTGGCCATCTATTCAGACACTTACATTTGCTCGCGGTGTGTTTACTCTTCTTGCACATCTTATTGCTTTTCTCCGGTGATGTCCAAATGTCATGTTTTGATACCACAAAGAAACAGAGGATAAGTGGTGGTACTTAACAAACCTTGATTCCTAAAGTCATGTTTACTTGAGTTCAAGTAAAGACAAGACAAGACAAGAGGGGGGGCATTTGACTTTCCGGCTGTTTTTTCTGGATGTTATGTGATGGAGAGCAGGAATAAAAGGTATATTTTGCTGCTGTAGATGTCTTTGTCAGATAGGCTCATTTTTAATACACTGTGAGCCCACAGAGAAAAGCCTCCGCAGAGTACACATTGATTTTTTTCTAATCAAAGACAGGGCTCTCTTGATCCGGTGATGACTAACAGTGACTTGACAGATGAAGAGATATCTCTCCACCGGTGCGCCGCCACAGCGCAGATGCACGCTCTTACCATCAGAGATATGATAGCAGATTATTTATTTGGATTGCTGACAGGAGTCCAGCAGGAATTTGTAAGTGGGACAACGCAGCAGTAGGGGGCCACAGGAACAGGAAATTTCACTTTTACTAAAAGGGCAGGGTGTACAAATAGGCCAATTACAACCCGGTCCATGACATATAGATTAGTTTATTTCACTCCCACATACACATATAAATAATAAGCTCACTCTGCAGCCGCCGCCACAGCTGATGAAGTGCACCATCTGTGCACTTTTGCTTTCAGAATGTGAAGAGAGAGGGAAAGTAAGGAGTGGTAGCTTCCTTAATAATTCAATCTGGCCTGAGATGGGGGAGGCTTTGGTGATCCCCAGGCAGGCGCTGTGACCTCTGCTACAGATGGTCACAACCCAAATACACTCTCTATGACCCTCTGTCGTCATGTTTACAAGTAGCTAAGGGAATTGGCTGCTTTCATTTATGAAGTGTAATCCAAATTTACTGTTCAGATTAAAAGTTTCCTTGAATCTGAACTGCTCTAACTACGCCACAGCATAATATGTCAAGAGGAGTTAGTGTATTTTTTACCTCAGATAAAAGGGGCACGAAAGTGAAGCCAATGTATAGGTATCTTTGAATGTGATGCTGCAGATGGTCATTAGATGTTGTTCAAAAGAGTCCCAACTCCTAGACTTGCATTGACCTTCACCTTGAAAGTACTGACTCTCTTTTTTCTCTGGTTTCATTCATTTTGTTTGAGACCTCTGATAAGTGTGTTGATGATCCATTTTATATCATTCCTCCATTCATAAAATTTTAGAGCTGTCTGGTGGCTATGATGTGTGGCAGCTTGCTTGCAGCCAACTCAGGCTTTCAAAGATTCTGATCATTGATTTAGTTTTGACAGACAGCTCTACTCTATTTAAGGATAATAAGTAGAACTAACAAGACCGCATCACAAATTACTTGGTGATGCAACAGTTTGACCACCTTACCATATCTTTAGGCTAGCATCTAACATTCTGCAGCTCTGCCCTTTTTGTGCAAATATGGAAAACTCCTGGTTTCAAAAAAAAGATGAAGATGGCAAAAATGCAAACTGTTGGTTTCAGAATGGAGCCAGTCCAGAAATGTGTCCACTTTTTATATGAAGTCACTCAGGGTTGCCAACTCTCACGGTTCTGCCGTGACAGTCACGCTTTCAGCCTCAATCTCACGCTCAAGAAATAAATGTCACGCTAAATTTGCCATTCTTCTGTTTTTATTTTTTATTTTTATTTTCAGTCAGCAGTACCAAGCTACGGCGGGCACCGTAGCTGGGGAGATCCGCGAGAAGGGCCCGGTGCACATCCAGAGTCGTCGCCGCCGCCCACCGTACGCGACCCCCTCCGAATGCCGCGCCGTGTCTCCGGCGGCGGAGAGAAGGGGGCGACGGAGGTGGCGAACCGCTCCCCCAGCCGCGGCTTGATTAATTTAATCAATAATTTAATTTTGATTTCATCAAAATTACTCATTATTGATGAGTTAATGTAGCTGTTTATGCACTGAAATCACGGCACAACACGCACGATCATGGGCGCTGCCCTGCTGGTGCCGTCATCAAATTTCAGTGCGCTGATTTGTCTGATGGAGTTTGTCGGGTTTTGCAGTGAAACGTGATATTCGAGTGTGAAATGTGAAGGATTAGTCAGGTTTGCAACAAAACTGATTTTACCACTTGTTAGAGAATAGAGTAAACTGCACTGTGGTACTGTCAGGTCAATACCGGCAGGAATGGCGTTTATCGGCTTTTGCGCCTGAACTCTTCATATGCAGTTATCCCATAGAGCAGTGTTTCACAACCTTTTCGGAGCTATGACACGTATTTTACATTAGAAAAACCGCAAGGCACACTACCAAATAAAAATGTCACAAAAAGTATATTTATTGAAATATAATTCTAATCTAGTCTCAATTTACTTGTTCAGTGTGAAACCTGGGCCTGTTTAGTTGAACACACACCTGATATTCTTGTAGGAATTGAAGAAAGGCGCACAAACCTTCCTCAACCGCTCTAGTCTCTCTCTTTTTTTAAGGGGGGGGGGTGCATCTGGGTGCACAGGCCACCTGGAACAAGAAAGCTGAGAGGGGTGAGTCTCTTGTTTCGGTTTGTGGTGGCGACGGCATTGGCCGCCGGCCAAAATTGGCAATAGGCCGCTCCCTGCGCATGTGTGGGGAGAAATCTCACTCCAGGCAAATGGCCAAAGTTGGCAACCCTGAGTCACTGCATGACTTCAAGACTCCACTACTCACCATCTTCATCAACAATCTGTTTTGGGTGTTTGTATTGATGTGGGTTCACGGCGGTGGTGGTGGCAGGGTCCCTGGGGTGCTGCCTGGGTGGGTGTGGCTGGTTCTTGGGGACTGGGCATTGCGGGCTGTGCGCGGGCCCCTGGGGGATGGATGGGTGTCACGACGGTCTCTCTTGGGGGGAAGCGGGGGGCCATAGCTGTGGTGGTGGTAGGGACACGGGGCGACCGTGCTGGCTGTTGGACCACTCGCTTTGGAGTGTCGCAGTGCTGGTGGTCGCTACATCTCTGAGGTGTGCATGGGAGGGGGATTCCTGGTCCCATGCCTGCGGGTGGGGGTTTGGGGGTGGTTGGTCCCAGATTATCGCCTCCAGACCGCATGAAAGTGTATGGGCAGCCCAGGTTGGGTGGCTGCTCTCTGGTGGCAGTCACTGGGTGCCCTGGAAGTCTGGGCGGCCTCACCCCTTGGTGGCCCCTGACCGGTGGTGGATCTTGGGGAATGGGGGTACCTACTGCCTGGGAGAAATTGCTTTCTCCCAGTCCTATTATCCCCCAGCCCTCTCTTCCCCACCCCCTGCACACAAGCACATACATCTGTGGGGAGCGTGCACATGCTGGTGGGTATAATTACACCCATTCACAACCCATAGAAACACTGGCACCACACACTCACTCTTGGGGGGTGGGCTGCATGGCGCCTGGTGGGCTGAGCAGTTTGGGCAGGTGAGGCTGTCCGTTCCGCTCCACTCTTGGCGCTGTGCAGTCTCTGCTCCTCAATTTTAACTGCCTGCACACACACCTCATACACCACAACATAGATAGGTGGGGAGGAGGGGGCAGCAGGAGTCATTTCACACCCCCAATTCCTGGATACTGTGCGGGGCAGGGGGGGCCTGGTAGGAGGGGGTTCGGCCCGGTGTCTCGGGGTCTCGGCTGGCTGCATTGCCGGGGGGGCATGCTGGCCCTGGGCTGTGCGCTGATGAAGATTGCGGTTGGGGGCTGGGGCCGGCTGTGCACCTGCCTGCTGGATATACTTGGGGCCGGTACTGGTGTGTGTGTGGGCATGCATGTGTGTGTATGTGCTGTGACGTGGTGGCAGGCCGTGGTGGGCTTCCAGTGGGTGGTGTGGCTGTCTCGGGCTTCAGTTGATGCTGGGGCTGCGCCCGGCTGCCATGCCCCAGGGGGCCTCGGGGTGGTATCACCAGTCTTCTGGGGGGGCGGGGGCCTGGTTTGTGGTGTTTGTCCCCTTGGGGGGGTGAATGCTTGGGTGCATAAGTGTCATTGTGTGGGTGTGTCTGTGTGCCTGGGGTGCCAAGGGGTGCCAAGTGGTGCGCGGGAGGTGGGAGTGGGGCCTCAGGACCCTTGGGGTGCTTGGCCGGTACGTTGGGGGGACACTTGCCCGTGGTGGGTGGTGGTCTGGTCTCCTGGGGTGCTTGGTGGGGTACCTGCCTGAGGTGGGGGTGCCCCCTGAGCCTTCGGGACCTGCGCCCCATGTGCCTCTGGATGGCCAGCCCCTGGCTGGGGTGTGGCAGCTGGCGTCCCTGGCCCCCTGGGGCTTGTGTTCAGCTACTGTGGGGCCTCCACCTGGGTTCTCTTTCGGCCGCCTTCAGGGCAGGTGTGGTCAGGGCAGGTGTGGTGTCCCCCTTTGGGGGGGTGGGTTGGGCCCACTCCTCTGTAGGATCTGCTGGCTGGCTGGGCCTTGGGGCCCTCTTTGCTGGCCCCTGGACCTTGGGGGGTTTCTGGTTGCGGTCACGTGTCTGTGTCCTCTTTGCTTCACTCTTTCACAGCGGATTCGTGTGAGCGGCTGCTGTTGTGTGGATTGGATTTAGAACCGGTATTATTCATGTTATTTGTGCTGTTGTTATTCACTGTGTAATGTTTTGTTCATGTTTTCTGTTCTTCTCTCGTTTAACAGGTCCTATGTATTTTGTTTCATTGTGATTTCTTTCTTTGTCTGGTTGACTCAGCTCTGGTTCTGGTTGTTGTTCCCCTTGTGATTGTCTCCATGGCTGTTGATGTTGGTCATATTGTCTTGTGGGGGTCTCAGCCACCTCCTCCTTCCTTTCCCCTTCACTCCTTCCTTCTTTCTTCCCCCTCTCTTCTCTTCCGCCCTGTCTCCTCATGTCAGGTCCGGCACTGAAATGTGATTCAACAAAACTCATAATAAAGATAGTAGAATATCAAGGGAAGCAAATTTGTTTAGCACCAAAACCAGACTACCATTCTGCTGTCGGGATGCTGGACAGGATAAGTCCAAAAAAAAAAAAAAAAAAATCTGTTTTGGATGCCATTAAAACATATCTGATGAAAACCATGCTTACACACAAGGTAATGTATTAGGTCTTTATTGAGTTAGTGTTAAATTATATAGTGTTTATTAATACTAATGCAACAGATGAAAATTAACATTAGCTCATGTAGTGTTAAATGGGACCTAAACGTTCCATTGATCAGTTTATTTATTGGTAATTTTGCTGTTAACATTATGCTTTTGCATTATTGCTTATGTAAGCCCCTGGGTACTCATCATAGTAAGATAGAGTACTGTAGAGATATATCAAGAAAAATACTTTTTATTTGATTACTGCACATGATAGCAAAGCATCATACACCAAAACACTACTTTATTATTATTACTGTTTTGTTTTGGGGGTTTTTTTTAATCTGTTTCCTTAGTATTTGATACCATTGGGCTGTTACATTGAAGTCAACACAAGGCCAGCCATTGTTCGAGATATTTCATTGCAGAAAAACACACTGTACAATTATAAGTACAAGTTGTACAATACCAACCCATCTGACATTTGAAATTACTTATTTTTTACTTCCAAGTTTGTGTTTATTGTGTATTTAGTTGCCAAGTAACTCAACCAGACCACTTTATAAATGTCTCTATGGTCATAGCAAATGTACAGTTTTTCCAAGAAGGAGGTAAAGTGCGTGTACACCTTGTTTATGAAGGATACCCTAACCACTCTGTTCAGCCTCCAGATCAGTCAGATTTCTTAAAGAGGCCTGGCAGAAAAAAGAAAGTCTGAGAAATCTAACAAAGACCTTACCACTTGATAAGTCAGTGTCAAAAACAGCACAGTCAGATGTTAAATATTCTCCCCAGTATGAATGTGGACAGAAAATTGCCATTCTGTATCTACTCATAAAGAAAGGATTTTGGGGTCTTGAAGTGGGTCCAGCCTTTCTGCTACATCAACCCCAACATTGCCAACATATTGTGGTCTTCAGTCTTAAACAACAACATAGACCATAGACTTGACTACTGGGTTCCACTCTACTTAGAGTTGCAAACCCTGATGAACATTTGACTCACCAACTTTAAAAAGACTATTTTTACTTCCATACCAATGATTCATGCTTTCACTGGGATTTAAAATGACTCCATACACCTCTGAACTAGATAATAATCAGAATAATGGCACATCTGTTTGCTCTCACATGCCTGCTAGACTCGTATGAGGACAGACTTTTGTGAGAAAGTAGAAGACAAAAAACAGAATGTCCCCATACAAGAAACACTATGCTTTGGAATAAAATTGCAGATGCTGTGTCAGTTCCGTGTGTGTTATTTTAGATGAAGGTGACCAGTACAACTGAACCTGTCGTTTGGGATCTTATGAAAAGCATCAATAAATTATTCATACAAGTTTATTATTAGCAGTTGTACAGAGGATCTATTACTGATGCAAATTCTTCAGTTTTAAGATAAGGTATTGGTGGTGGATTTTCAAAATTTTAGATGATGACATTTGTTAAAGATATATTCTTAACTAGAATGTCAACACTTAAGGCTTTTTTTTTTTTTTTACAGTAATATTGATGCTGGCTGCCTGTTCTAGCGCTCCAAAAATAATGACTTGGTTCAATTTTCACTCGCAAACCATGTGTCTTTGTTTTTCAGTATATTCTATTAAAGATGTAATTGCAGATGTCCATGTGCAAAACAATGATAACGCTTTCAGTGTCTGAATCTAACAATAGCCACAGTATATAACCTAAGATTCATCCAGTATTCCAATTTCAATTACTTTCTCTGAGTATATATCATTAATATGACAAAGATAGTACAATGGTTATTTCATATATAGTCCTTGAGTTGCCTCAGAGCAGCCGCTGATGAAACTGAAGATCTGTTTTTAATTCTCAATAGGAATTAATGAGACTTAATAAGAGACAAAATAAGGTATTGTGTACTGAAATAAAAGGATTCAATAAACCGTCTGCAGATAAGCACTTTCAAGAAGGTGCAGGAATCAGCATAGTATGGAAGTAGAGATATGATGGAGACTGAATACTTAGTTATATTATAAAAGCTAAACAAAACCAGTGGTAGTAATTCCGTCATAAAATGTAATTGACATTTTGGCAGCCATACTGATTTTAACTAAAGATTAAATAAGACAGACAAAATATTTTGAGGGGATTTCATAGGATGTAATTACAGAAATGGAATATTCATTCATTCATTTTCTAATTCACTTGCAGGTTTTCTCCATTGGTTTGGCTCATTTCTCGAAACAGAAATCACATCCTCAAAACTCTGAGACCATTTGGCAAAAAGTCTTACAGTTCAGCACAACACAACACCATAGCTCACTTGCAAAAGCTAATATTTCACCCAAAACTGTTGAGTCATTCATCAAACTCAATTCCTTTCCTATATAAATAGTCAGTGCCACCAAACAGGCAAAGATCCTTCTCTATTGCTTTGGCTCATTTCTTGAATCAGACCAGATGTTCTCAACTTTCTTAGTGCTTTTGCCAAAATTCCCTGGATGGTTCAGCACAACACAGCGGTTCAACTACCAAAGCTCGTCTCGCTCCCAAAACTCAATTCCTTTCTCATTTGAATAGTCAGTGCCCCCAAAATGCATCCTGCCTTTGGCTTGTATAAGCACTGCAAGTCCAAATGTTTGGATGTTTTGTCCCTATAGCAGAGGAGCATTGAAATATCCCTCATATCCATCAGTCTCATATCAGTCTCAGCCCAGTCCTTCATTGACAATGGTTATTGTACTAGTTTCTTTTGTCTAGCTAACAGAACACAATAGTATATAACACTAAAAAGAAAAAAAAAGGATTTTATGGTAAAAGTAAGTTTGATTGATTGATGTATTTAATTTGAATCTGAATGTCAAAACAGAAGAAAAATAAATAAACAACAGCATTTCAACATAAGACATTCATTCATTTTCTATACCCGCTTTATCCTCACTAGGGTCACATGGAGCCTATCCCAGCTACTTAAGGGCGAAG
>JAQQZY010000027.1:30448166-30464408 GCA_030068375.1 Ostorhinchus rueppellii | reverse complement strand
AGAAAGGTCCCAAGGATCGCCCGGGAATCGAACCCGGGTCCTTCTTGTTGTGAGGCACGAGTGCTAACCACTGCACCGTGTCGCCACCAAAAGTTACTCTGCATTTGTAATTTACCTATATCAGTATGAACCAGCACAAACCGTAAATAACATTGTGTTGGTATTAAATACATTCAATAAAGCATTGTGATTATATCTGGCTTGTTTCAAAAAACAAGTCAACATTTTGGGTGATGCATATAATGGTAAAGAGTCATCCACATGTCACATTCTCATATCAATAAAACAGAAAATTTGCAATATTTTACTCCAAAACTGATTTTCAGCACAGTTGATTACAATATCTAAAGTTTTTGTCCTACTTGATATCACTTACCGTCGAGAACCACATGCTTTGAATGTTTGCATACAGCTTGATGTCCGTTTCAAGTCCACGTGTTAGTGAGCAGTAATTTGACATTTTTCACCTAAAAATGTATCTCCCCAAATTTTGTTACACATACTGTTAAAGTACTTAAAAATACTTACTCATGTCCACGTGTTACTGCTTGATCAGACTCTTATTGAGAATTTGTTGCAGCACAAATGTTTCAAATCTTCTTCCTCTCTATTTTATTGTTACAGTAAATTAATTATTCTTTCTCGATTCCCTGAGCTTGACCAATATACATTCCCAAAAGTTAAATATGTACATGAATAATGTATTTTTTTCCAATTGTAATTCAGGTCAAAATGTTACCAGATAATACTGATCACTATGCTGACTATATTGTTGACTATATTAATAAATTATTTTAAAAATGACTTATTGACGTATTGTTCATATAAAATGAGGTGTGGATCATGAATTCCAAAAAGGTGCAGTCCTGCAGTCAGTCCGGAGCCATCTGTGCAGTATCTATGGAGATGTAACGTCACCAGCTTGACTGGTTCCAAGCTGCACATCTAATGGATTCTGCACCACAACTGGTCATTACACCTGTCAATCACACTTTTTTTTTTTTTTTTTTAAAACACACAAGCTGAAGATAAAGATGATGATTTGAGCATAAGTTAGTCTGATGAAATCTGCACAAGAAGACAAAAATCTGCAATGCCCAGCTGACTCACATGAGTGCAAGTAGTAGAGGTGTACCTCATTGGTTGCAGCTTTATTACAGTGGTCTGGGTTTGATTCCTGGCCTGGATCTTCTGCTGCATGTCATCCTGTCTCTCCCTCACTGATCCTAATAAAGGCAATAATGCCCAATGAATATATTAAAAGACCAAAATCACTTTTCAAAGAAATGTACTGAATGTGTACAATGTTTTTGGCCAAACTCCCATAGAATAACAGAGGAGGCAACTATATCCACTAGGGGAGATCGAAACCTTTTGGCTCCACATTTGAAGTGCTGTCCAAGTGTCCATCTTTATAAACAGTCTAAGGTGAGATTGATAAGAAGGTATAGCTAGAAAAATAGCTGATTATTTATGTGTTAAGGTGATTTTTGTTTTAGCATAAGTCACATGGCCGATATGAAGACAAGAGTTCCAAAAAGTAAGACTAAAAAGAGGAAACACTATCCTAATTGTTCACTCCCTTTCAAATCATTACTGAAAAAACTGGACTAGTAAAGAGAGAAAGAAAAATAGCAGATGAAACAGTGGTGGGAGCAGACAGACCACTCCAGCCTTTTCATATTTGAACATCATGTCCTTGGCAACAGCTCTGTTCCAATTTAAAAAAAAAAAAAAAAAAAAAATCATCTTCCTGTGAACATTTTATTTACTAGCTTGTTAAGATTGCATTTACAATGATACTCTTAGAAAGATTCAACAAACATCCTTTGTACAGTTATTTTCAGGCAACATAAAATTGCAAATAAAGTATGTACAATAATCAAACATTAGAATAATGTAAATAAATGTGTAATCAGTGACAGGTTTGTTTGTCCAGCTACACCAACATGCTGCAGTCATTAGCTAAACTAAACTCACACTTAAGACCACGTTTTAGTATCTTCATGCTGCCATGTTCACTGATGCTTGAATTGGGAGCACCGTGTGTAAATATTTAAAGGCCAAATGAGATGTATAGTTCCCATGCTTGTATGGAGGAATGGGGGGATTAGCACTGGAGTCAAGGCTGATTTTGAATAAATAAAAAGGGTTAAGTGATGTATCTAATGATTGCAGCATGTCAATACGGATTCTGTAATTCACATCAAACCTTTTTAACATGTTGTCAGTGAGGTTACGCTCAGCGAAGAGAAGAAACAGGTTCTCTTTGAAATGCACAGTCATGAATACAAAAACAACAAAATAAAACAAGATTTAAATGTTTTATATACTATATTATCTCCATAAAAATAATCCAATTTAAGTTATAGCATTACTCTGCTGCTGTAAGACATATCCTATCTTTTTTATGCTCATATGTACAAGAAATTAAAATCTTCAGTAAAATAATATTACTAATAATGTGTTTCAGTCCTGAAAAAATCCCTTTGTTTACATCATCCACCAACTCGTTACAGTACTTTTATTTCCTCTAACACTGTGATTTGAATGGACCGATCATTGTGCTTTTTCACTGAAAACCCAGTACAGTAAATATGATAGCTTAAAAGCCAATTTAAAACGTTAAAAGAAGGTAATCCTTCAGCTAGTACAACTGAACTAATATATTAATAATTTAACAATGACTTTAATATCCCGCCTGGGTCTCTTGGCTGCTAAACAGCAAACAGTGTTGTTTTGCTTGCTTTTAGCTTCTTTTTGTTCTGACTCTGTTCACTATCCCTCCCTGAAGATTAATGCAACACTTCCTGACAGATTCTATACACATAAATAAAATGAAATACACAGGCAGCTTAAGTCTAAGAAATGGCATGCCATTGGTCCGTTAAATACTGCTCAATACGTAGGCTGGAATGCTTTTAGATTCTTTTAATACCTGAAATAGTATAAGTGAGGGATAAAAATTAGCTCCTTCCGGACATAATAAATAACTATCCTTCATGTATAGTGCAGTAATACAGTACTCACACTAAACCTACAGTAATTGCACAGTAACCACATGCAATGGGCTGAAGAGAAAAGCAAGCAGCCCCCTACACTATCGTCTCACCTCTCCCTCGGTCCCTACTTCCTTTCCTCTTTCTGCATCTATTCAGCCAGCTAGCATAACATGAACACCAGGGCATACAAGTCTTCTACTTCAACTGGGGGTCCCAAAACTGAGAAAACCCTGGTGAGAAACAGAAAAAGAAGACAGACAGTTCTCTGGATTTTTGCAGTCCGAGGCAGAATGCATAATGTTTAAGATGACCAGGTAGTTTAGTTAATCCAGTTAAAAATATAAGAGCCCTGCGATGAGTGGAGTCACTGCGGTATCTTCTTCATGGCATCTCCCTCTCACTCGTGTTGTCTTTCGTGTCAGCTTTACGTCAACAGCTGAGGTACTTCTAACTGGGCAGCATCCCAGTTTAACAGTACAGATGTGTGTTTTCCGGTTGTAGCAGTCTCACTAGTTGCTTCCAGGTTAACACTTGCTAATCATTGAGTGCTCACAGTGTTAGCCTGAAGGTTCTAGTGGTTTCGGTGCTCGAATGATCCCTTTGTGACTGGGGCAGTGGTGGCGGGGGAACAAAGGTGTTTCCATGGCAGTGTCTCTTGGAAGGAAAAGTGGTCATGGTCCTCTTTAGCCTGTCATCTCTCATCATCATTGTCTTTTTCACAACTTCCTTACTTTGATGAGTTCAAGATAAAGTGATGTTTTCTTAAAGTTCTCCATCTGATGGTGGTAAACACAACTTGAAGAGCCTTTGGACAAAAGAAAACCACAGTGAGAATAAGTCATCTTTATAAGAGTCTAAATTGTGCAACGTAGTAGATTTCTATCGTACCTTGGGGCTGATGGAGGCATCTGGTCCATTACCTTCAGATTTTTAGCAGAGAGCTCGACTCGCGCCCCCTGAGAGAAGACAACAAATATCAAATGATTTCAATAACAATCCTACTGCTTCAGTCATGTAAATGAAACCATACTTTGTGCGGAAAAAACATGCTTTACATCCAAGGGTCTGGTGTATTTTAATTTATATTGTATTTCCTTGAATTAAAAAAAAAAGAGAAGTCCCTCTAAACATTCACCACTAGAACTGAAGAAGCCTCTGGGTCTTCAAGAAAATTCTATGTCCAGTTGACCAGTATTTCAACACTGTGGATGAACAATGACCTGGATGAATGAGAACCTTCACCGACTCAACCATTGGTTCCACTGTTGTATGCTACATGGACGCTTTTTGTGACACACATGACACCATGATCAACGCAAACAACATGGAGTGTTGCTCAGAAGAGACTAAGACAAAAAGACACAAAATGTCTATATGTTCACTTTTCTACATTGGAATCATAACTTACTCCTTTAAACTTTTAAGCTTTAACACAAAAAATTCAAACTATTTGGCTGTTTTTGTTGTTGTTTTATGTTAGTTCCATCTTAAGTCATTAATAAGTTGGATCCAAATGTGTTGAAAACGGTGGTGCACATATGGTTTGCACATGTCATTTGACTAGTTTGCCATTTGATATAGGTATTTTTATGTTGTTATTATTATATCTATATAGATATTGTTTATATATCCTGTTCCTTTTAGACTTTTTGTAGTCGTATCAGCTGGGTCTGAATAAACACGTTTTTAGTCATCTTCAGACATGTCTGGCTCACATTTTTGCTATTCAAATAATAATTTAATCAATAGATTAAACAATTACAAAAATAATCAATAGCTGTGGCTCTGTTTACCTGCTTGCGCATGATGTCCATGGTCTGCATGATGCAGCGTGGCATCAGACCGTGGTTCCTGGCTAGAATCATTGCCTGCTCCAGTGTCACATTTAACGTACATCTGCAAAGAACAAACAAGGCTTCAGGTCAGTGCCTTGTGTCCCGCTGAAACACTAAAACACTCCAACTCTGTTTGTCCATATGTGAACCTGTTGGACACCTCCAAGAACAAATGTGTTCAGACAGCGAGGCCAGGCTGGTGTTCTGAGTTGCAGCCACTCTGTGCTCTGGAGTTCATTCCTGCTGACAGTATAGTGATGCTACAGTATTAAACACTGACCTCTGCATGCCTGTACCACACATTGTGATGTGGCAGGCTCCCAGGCGGTTACACAGCTCCGAGGACACACACAGTACACTGATCCCCGATGGGTGGCCTTGAGCGCTTGGGCGCACATTGACATAGGACTGCATTAGTCGACAAAGGTCGTCCAGTGTGTTGAGGGGTCGCAGCAGCTGTGAAGAAGAGATGGCGAAGGTCAACGATTCAATGGAGAGGTGAAAAGAAGGAATAACACAGATAAGTGACCATCTTACCAAGTCATTGAGACTACAAGTGGAATGGAGAAGTGGAGTTTTCTATGACGATTAAGCAATTCTGGCTACTTTATGTTAAAGGCAACTGACAGAATATAAAAATATGTGATTTACACAAAACATTTTCATTTTAAAATATGTAAATGACTTTACACTCAGGTTGAGCGATAAAACAACTCTCAAGACAGGATTGTGATCAAGTTCAATGGGATAATGATATTTCTTTGGACATTTGTACTTGATATGGACAGATCACCTTATTACAAAAACATACCTATTATATCCATGAAGCGGCAAGTGGATTTGTTTTTAGTGTGTAAATCTCAGGGGGTTATTGAGCACACTGGCAGGTAAATATTCAAGCAGTCTTCTAGTAACGAATTCGGCAGAGGTTTTAGTCTCAGTCACATGAAAATCTTTTCTGACCTGCTGAGTCTGACATACAGACAGGAACAGGCAGGGCATCAGGATGCATTTATGATAGATTTATCAGAACTTCATACACTTAAACTGACATAGCTACACTCTAAAGTTTAGAATTGCCCCTTACTGTCCTTTGCTTCGATAACCAGTTCTTCATTCATCATTCCACATTTTAACTGCCCTTTCTCTTTAGGCTTCAGTCATCATCATGAAACCCTTCATTGTAGCACATATGATAAATACTGTTATTGGCTCATTTTGAAACACAATCAGTATCATATTTTTGCCATATCGCCCACTCCTACTTACACCACGGATTTTAACATTAAATAGAAGAAAACTATGTGACTTGTTAAGATGGTGCACCAGCAAAAAAGGAGGTAAACCGTGAGAGAAATGACAAAAGGAGGTTTATTCATTACAGTGTGTCTTAGGAAGATGATCAAACCTAAACATGTGTCTCTAGATAGTGGGACTACATTCTGCTGTGTGCTTCTATTCAGTAACAACCATTGGCATCTATTTAGGCTACAGTCAGTCTGGAACACTAGGTTTTTGTCTCTAATCTATTCGTCACTGAGGTTCAAATGAAGGTGGTTGATAATGTTGAAGTGTTTGGGTTAGTTAGAGTTAATGGGGAGACTTGGAGGGAACTAATGGGGATTTCCATTGGAGGAACAGGACACCGGGTCATCTTACTTTGGAAATGCTTGGTTGGAGGTCTCTAACTTCAAGGCCCAGTATCTGTGCTTGCATTTATATTCAGTCACAACATTATATACAGATGGACTTATGTTACAACAATAGGATACACGTTACAAAACACTATTCAAGCTGTAATATATACAATCCATCCTGCAGCAGAACCATAGAGCGTGAAATACATCAGAGCATGTGTATATTTACCTGGTCGATCTTCATGGCTGTGGTGTTGGAGTCTGTGGGGAGGTTTGACTTCTCCAAATAGAAAGCCCTGTTCAAGCACAAAACATCTCCACTTTAAAACTCTGTGACTCACACAAAGTGAGTCATTCAGCGGAATACTTCACTATATACTATACATTAACATGAATCTGCTACAGTATATGTATAAGCATTCATGTTGTTTCTGGACAATTCTGCATATCTGAAAAAGTAAACACATCACCAGGGTTTTAAGGCATGTATATGTTCCATAAGGGATAATGTATAATGAGATACATCATTACAGGAAATGATTTGCATTAAGGTGATGAAAGGAGGGATTTCAATGACCTGCAGAGGTATATTTTGCATAATTATCATCTCACTGTACATTATCCTGCTAATTACACAGCTATTTATTAAAGAAATCAATGATTTGACTAAAAATATTGATCTACATCTTTAAGGATCTATTAAGTCCTGTGACAAATGTAAAATGATTTTAATAATGCTGATGATTTTACACCTTCCCCTAAATAAAACCATTCATTATTTTATTTATTAATTTATTTATTTATTTTACATTGGAACTGACTAGAATGGCATCCTTCAACAAAAACTGAAAGCTTTGTGTTGATCTGTGGTAAATAATTAGCCAAACTACAACAACTGATCAACTAACAAAAATTAAAGTTCATAATGATGTATATTAAATCAGTGGTAAAATAACAGAATTGATCTGGAATTAACACAAAGGTGTGGTTTGTTGTTGTCTTTTTTATTTTTTTGTAGAGATTCTCTACTGTGAACTGTAGATTTTTGATAAAACCACCAAAAATGCACATTTGGTGCATTTGTCACATGAGCCAAGGTGAGGCACAAAATGGCCTCACCTTGCAGTAAAGTGGATTAAAGGACAAGTCTTGATAAATGACACTCTTCTCACCTTGAAAGATTCTGAACTTGAAAATAGTTCAAAGACAGAGAAAGAACCAATGAGATGTAGTTTTCTGCTTGTTTATGCAACGGTACAGGGTGAACTCTCCCTTTAAGGTGAAACATAACCTCCGTGTTGGAAGAGTTTCCCACTGGAGGGCTGTGATACAGCATGGCCAAGCCTACCTGAGTTTGCGGTAGTAGGCCTTGACCTTCTCCAGTGAGATAGCATTAGTGCGCTGCTGGAACTCCTCCATAGCAATGTAATCCTGCTGGGAAACTCCCTCTGGACGCTCCAGTGCTGAATGAAACATGCACACATCATTTTTATAAAGTAACCTTAACTTGAACTCTCACTAATACAGAATGAATCATTATAGCTAACAAGTTAAAGGATATTTCTTTTACCTGACTGTAAAGCCTTATCCTATATAAAAAGTCTATATTAAGAAAGCCTTGAAGGGAAATTGTGTGTTCCATAAGAGCAAGACACATGCACACAAAATTCAGCATCTGAAATGACTGGAGACTTCAGGTGGGAAGATTATCCGATACATATCGATACGCCGACACGAGCATGCACGATCCAAGTGCACCGGAAGAAAAGCTGCGAGTGAATGAAAAGTTTGGAATGACATCACGATGCATTGGTTATTGAATGTTTGTATCAATAAAATTTGATCCGTTCAATAGAATGTATTTTACTTGTATTTAAAAGTGATTCTCTTTATTTCGGTAAAGTTTTTCTTTTCTCTTAGACCCCCGTTAACATGCGCTGCAGATTTGCAGATGTGTACACTGTACACTAACAGTATGAGCTCTGCGGATGCATTGTGACACGAGCACTACGGTTGAAGACTAACATCTGTATGTGAATCTGACAGACATAGAAGGGAGGTGACCACATGTGGTTTCTGAATGTGTACTTTTTACTATATCAACTGCTTTGAATACTGCCATACATACCGGTGATACTTCCTTAAACAGTGACACACATATCCAACAGTGCATCTCAGAATACCTTGCACAGGTGTCTCTTAAGGTGACAAAACTTTTTTCTGTATTTCCGACATTACAAACTGATTCAATGAGGGAGCAAGAAGTTGAGTGTTAGAAACATGCAGAGAAACGACTTAGGAAACAAAGTCCTAACTTTTTCACTGACTGTATGAGTTCAGAAATTGCACAAAAGCAACTTTGTAAAAAGTCATGGCGTAGATAGATAGACAGACAGACAGACAGACAGACAGACAGACAGACAGATAATCAAGATCATTGAATTACACTGCATAATTTTGTTTTTTACCAGAATGCATTTGTTGAATCAGAAAGTGCTTAATCGCTCTGTGATGTGATTTGGGTGTAAATTGTATCACATTGCATCGCATAGTGCCACACTCGTATCTTCAATTTATTGGACTGGAGATGCTGTATCGAGATGCGTACTGTATCGGCCTTACAACTAAGATTCCCAACCCAATACCCTCAACCTGCAGATAAGAGTTTTTCCAGTAGGTGGCAATGTTTATCCAAACATCTTGGACTACTCTAACTGTGCTACAACATTCCACTTCACATCAACATAAATGAGAACAATACAAGCACACCCATTGGGTTAATGTTCCAACTGGCACTTGTCTGTGGAAAATTAATGGATATTTGGCAGACAGGAGTGATGCATAATGCAGCCCAGTCATTCTTAGCCAGCTGATGGAGAACACAAAGGTAAAGCATGGCAGCAAAGGGGAATGTAAAGTTTCAAATGGGTAATGAAAGGCTTTCATGTAACTAAATAAAAGCATATACATCTAACAGGAAATGTAGACGCACAGTCCCTAAAGGCTGTGTTAAAACAAAGGGATAGTCTGTGAAAAAATAGGATGACTCGCCCTACGCCTACAGTCTCCTCCTTCCCCAGTCTTACCTCTGGTGAACAGGACAGTGTGCAGCTTGAGGCTTCCTCCGTTTTGCAAGCGACTAGGCAGCTCGTTGAAGTGACAGCTGTCCAGGTACAGAGTGACCCTCAAGGCCTGTCGGCTGCCCTCCACCTGGTAACACACTGGTGTATCTACAACACAAACATGCACAGCAAACATTAAAAAAAAAAAAAAAAAAAAAAAAAAAACTGGACTGACACATGTGTGACCTTTGGAGCAACTTGAAAAAATAATCTCACCTGACAGTAGTAAAAACTAGTGTCCTCATATATTATGGACCATTAATAATTAAGTGATAGTCAATAAATGGGTCTCTCTACATGAATAATTAGGACAAAGTGCGTTTTGTGATATAGAGGGGAATTTCTCCTGTCACTACAGTATAGAGAAGCACTGCTTCGGCATGTTATTCATATATCGTTGCAAAAACCAAATCTGTTCCATCATTTACTGATATATGGGTGTTTGCAGCTTTGTTTGCCTGTGTATTAGTCATGTGTAAGGCCTAATAAGCAGGCTATTGAGCTGAACTGACACCCCCCCATCAATCTAGTCTGATAATCAGTATCTCTAAGATTATCAGTATTATTTTGTGTTACACAAAACAATACAAGTCAATCCCAAAACCCATATAAATACTTTAAGTGAACAACAAAGGTCTTGATTTTTTAAATTTTAAATTCATTTTCACCTGATAATTTGCATTGCATGTGCATAGAGCTGAGAGCTTTACTAATGCTACATACAATACATGATTAATAATAATAATAATAATTCACATCTTAACCAACACGTTCTGGTAGCACTTTGTGTAGTACTCTAACAGTATGGACAAGATAGCTTTTACTGAGTGACCTTTAGGGTCAACTGGGTTTCTTAGAGGTGCCTATTGAGTCATAATCATGTGGATTTAGCCACGATCAATGTTTCAAGCTGAACTCAGTGAGCTTTGACTCTATCCAACCTTTAGCTCCCTGATTGCTTAGCGAATCAATACAGTTCAACGGACACTGCCGCCACAAACTATCTGCCTGCACTGCAGCAGTCTGAGCTGAAAAGGCAACTTCAGCAAATCACATTTTTTTACATTAATGTAAAAACGATGTGTGGGTAAATAGGTGTGTAAGCTTGAGGTTGCATATTGTGCACCTTAACATGCTTGACTCACTTCTATCAATAAGACAAGTGCACTGAGAGCGCAAGCATCACTGTGAGTTCGCATGTTCCGCTTTTGTGCACAATAAACTCTTGTGCACTTAATACCTTCTGCTGCTCTGCGCAAACCCTGTACAGCAAATCCCTGCTTCACCAATAGCTTTGCCTCCTGAAATAGGAAATGCATGTTGTGCTTTTTCCTTTGAGCGGAAATCTCTGCTGGCCATATTGAGGCTCCTGAAAAGAGGACTGATTCAGGATGCAGTTGTCTTTTGTATCTGCTGACTTTGAGGCTTCTGGTAGCCAGGAGCCCCTTTTAGGAAGCACAGATACTGAGGTAATTAAAGGAAGAAATACGCATCTTAAGTTTGTCAAACTGAGAGCATGCTCAGTGAAAAGTGTAGATCACATTTATATTTTAATGCTTACTTGAAAATGCTCTGAGCTTGAATAGTTTGGCCTATACTGTAGTATTGCAAAGCAGTATATTCAGTTTTTATTGAAATGGCCTGGATGAATGTAGCACCGTATTGCATTTTGGTGCGGAAATTTGACATCCTGCATGTACATCCCTAGACTATGGTATAAATGAAGGCCCACACAGCCTGTCAGAAAGGAAGCATTTCATCTGTAAGAGAGACTTTAAGAGACTCCATATTCTCCCATTAGTTAGGATGATTTATGGAGCCATTATGTTGTTGTTTTAGTTCCTATTCAGTGTCTCTCCACTGAAAAGAAAATGAAATCTGCAACAGCAAAATGGCCATTCCACTCTCAATAGCTGCCATACATCCACATAATGGAACTTTATTCAGAGCTGGTCAAACCATACAGCTGCTCATTCCCAGCAGTGAGCTTTGAATGGACCAAGTCAAGTCATTGTTGACAATCTTACTTGCGACGAGACACTCGTCCTCCAGTTGCCTGAAGAACACAGTGACTTTGTCCAGGTCCAACAGGGCTGCCTTGGTGTCTTCCAGCATGGTCCGCTCCTCTTTCTGCCAGAGAGGAAAAAAGGAAGGCTCAGAGGTCACACCACGAAGACACATCTGCATACCTATCAAGTAAGACTTTTCTGGGCAATATGGTTACAATGTATGACAGTATTATTTTTTAAGAAGTATACCAGTGTAGAAGTACAGCACATTATGATTCCTTTAATTATCTTTTTTGTCTTTATATAGGTTTGATCCACAGTCAAGAATGTACTTAGAATACACTAAAAAAAAAAAAAACGTTAATTATCATGTATATAATATAAAGATTGTACAACTGAACCCATACAATACAGTATATAACAGAAGTAGTATGGATCAAACAGCTGCAGACTGTAAACCATTTTTATGGAGCAAACAGAACTCAAACATTAATAGAATCAGGGGAAAGAAAAAGTAAAATTATTAAAACATGACAACTGCTGGATTTTAGACTTAAAGTGTATCATCACAGAATACAGAAAATAATGAAAATGATCAATGATAAAGTCAACATACAATTCCAATTGTGCTTTCCCTTTTTTTCCCGTTTCTTCAGTCTTAAAAGAAGGGGAAAGCTGTAATGTTACTATATTACTTCCTTTTTAAAAGCATAGGATACAAAAAAAACATCAAGTGACGTTAAGCAATGAAGATGCAAGGTGTAAGGTATACCTCAAATTCAGTGTTTTATTTTTTTCTTAACTGTGTATGAGCAGACCATAATAAAGTTACAACTGATAGAAGGAGGGAACACACAATCACCTGGGATTCCCCTCTCAACTGTGTAGAGCTCTGTGGCAGTTGTAGTGGAAAATACTTTGCTGCCCATTTGTAAGTGTTACAGTTGTTTGAGATATGCTATAGTATCGGGAAAAAAATCATATTATTCAATAAATTATATCTGGTGTGCAGAGCAGGTCAAACTATATTTACCAAGTGTGGTGCTAATGTGGACTGGAAGTGCAGCAGCACACCGATGACAGAGATCTGTTCGAGCCACTTGCGGCTGGTCTCTTTGCTGTCTTCTTGGTACTCGCCCGCATTGTTGAACCGCAACCGCATTGCCGCCAACAGTTGCTCAGCCAGTGTGCATAGGGCACCCGTCACCGCCTGACAGAAGATCACATCCCGCCGCAGCTGCAGAGACGTATCTGATGTTGGAGGAAGAAAAAAAATACTGGTGTCAGACAGTGATGGAAGTGCTACAGGAGGCGCAAAGAGGGCAGGTTATGAGGAGGAGGAAGCTGTTTAAGTGTGAAAATGAAGAAGACGGATGCAGGAGATGATAAGAGAAGGTCAGCGGCCCTGTAACCTTCCGCATTACATGTCCTGGAGTTGTTCCAATACATGTACTGTACACAGTGAGCTGAGATCACCTGAGAGGATATTTCCCATTAACCAAGCCCATATGCTCCTGTGCACAGTTCAAAAACACTGGGACATCACATGCTTCAGCACCAACCCTTGTTCACTCAGAGCACCTGGCATCATCCTGGATGATGGATGTAAGTAGCAGTCAAAAATACATGGAAACATCTGCTAAGGCTGGCTGTTCAGTGTAATGACCATATGCAAATTCATAAATATATACAGGTAAATAATATAGAGATTTGCCCAATAATATAATGATATGACAAGTTAGTATCAAAAAAGCACCTCAACATAAGATGTATAAATAAAGTTAAGTTAAATAAGTAAAACAACAAAAATGAGATCTCTTTTTCTATTTCATTTGTGTTCTACTTTGTGAGGGGTTGTGGAAACTTCTAAAAAGAAGAGCTTTACAGTGTATTTTACAATGTTCTCCTTTTTTCTTTCATCACAGGTTAAGGGTTA
Organism: Ostorhinchus rueppellii; assembly: GCA_030068375.1. Classification (NCBI taxonomy): domain Eukaryota; kingdom Metazoa; phylum Chordata; class Actinopteri; order Kurtiformes; family Apogonidae; genus Ostorhinchus; species Ostorhinchus rueppellii. The sequence goes on along the minus strand of JAQQZY010000027.1, from coordinate 30,450,867 downwards.
TGATACATTACATTCACCAACTATGTTGGGAGTGTGAGTGTGGCCTAGATGTAATTTCGTTGCTCTGAAATATGTGCAAAGACAATAAAATTCCTTTAGTCCTCTAGATTTAACATCTTGACTAAAGCACACAAATAAAACAAAAACTCTTTTGACCTTTGTGACTTTCTTGCTAGATATTGCTAAAGCTCACACACTGAACCTTTAAAACAAGGGTGCCCAACCCTGGTCCTCGTGACCTACTATCCTGCATGTTTTAGATGTGTCCCCTCTTCCAACACACCTGATTCAAATGATGAGCCCATCATCAAGCTCTGCAGAAGCCTGATAATGACCGTCAGGTTTGCTGGAAAATGGAAACATCTAAAACATGCAGGATAGTAGCTCATGAGGACTGGGGTTGGGCACCTCTGCTTTAAAATAATTGCTCCATGTCAACATATGACAATGACTGAATAATATTATAATATTTTTTTCTAATTATAGTTATTATATATAAAGAATATGACAATGAATACTTTTACTTTAGGCGCTTCTATATGTATTCGGCCAATACCTGGCAACTCATCATTTCACCGTTTTTCAAGCTGTTTTGAGTAGCCACAGATGGCTCCTGGCTGTACTTTCATATGATGGATGATTTCATTTGCAAAGTGTTGGAATCAGTTTAAATTCTGGGCTATGGTGCCTTTCCTGCTTCTCTCTTAAACAGATTACAGATCCTGTCTCTGCATCTCTTCTTGTTGTTTTGTATTAAATTAGAGGCAGCTTCTATCAGACCTGACAATTTAACAGCACTACTGCTGAGTGTTACTCTACCTGTGCACTTGAGCAGAGCAAGAAGAAGCTGGTTCTTTCCATCTGTACAGGAAGATAAAAGAATAATAACATAAGTACGATGGAATCACCACATGTTACCACATCAGCTTATATCGCAGGAATGTTCATGTGTGTGTTCTACTAACCATCCACAAATCTCTGCAGACTTTCCACTAGGGTTTTGATAGAGTTGGGCAGGTTCCAAGGGTCCTCCTGGATGTTTTTGTGGATAATGTGACGACAACGAACTGTCCAGTCTTCTGTTTGGCGAAACTCTGTTCACATAAATCCAAAGAATATGTGAGTGAGTCTGGCAAGTTCTTGGATATAACATCAGAAGCATCATGACACACCACACGCATAGATACGCACCGGGCTGGCTGTGGTCAGAGTAAAAGTACTTTGTCTCATCACAGGCCCTGGTCATTACAGGTCCTTTGAGAAGGCTGTTGATGGAGTCGCCCTGTGTTCACAAATACAGACAGACACACACACACATAGGGAGACATTTAATCAATAGTTTTCTCTCATTCACCTTACACATCTTTCTGCTATTGTTATTCCAGTCATGTCCAGTCTTGCATACAGGTATAAGACCAGCTCAGTTTGATCATTTCTAAATTCTCTTCAACTGAAATTAAAACTGGACAAATATTATTTTTCTTGTTCTCACATAGTAAATATAAAGGTAAGCAGTATACAGTACATGTGCTCCTGTGCACAGGTAGGTTTTATGGAAGAATATTAGAATATTTCAAGTGCATTATGTTCATCCACTTTTTAGCAGGTAAATATTGACTAAGTAGTATAATTACAGCTATATTGGAACAAATGTTGGCAAATGACACCCCCCTACACACACACACACACACACACACACACACACACACACACACAACCACCACCTCCCAATATATATAATATGAGGCCACTGAATTACTTATACAGCTCTAATATTTACAAAAACTGAAGACACTTTAAAACATTTCTAACCTGTCTTGCCCCTGTCGATTACTCCATATTACAAAAAACCCCTCTCAACTTTACATGGCAATTATTAAAACTAAGCTATAACTGTATATTTCAAAAAATAAATGTTAAAATTTAGAGTCAAACTAAGATGTACAAAATATGAAATCATGACAATTACACAAATAGACCAGTAGCCAATATCGATACTGATGTTGAATATTTAGTTTGTTATTATTTGTCTTTCTCTGGATTTTGAAATTGCCTTCCAAACACAATATCTGAATAAAAACAAACAACAATGTGAATAAACACACCGGATGCCAAAGTTGGAAAGTTGTCTTGTTTCACAACAGCTGATGTCGTTCAAGACCAATGTTTAGCTGATCCATCTTGTCTCCCTCCTCACAAACACACGTGTTTACTACAAACTTGTTAGAAAATAAAAGTTAAACTAATTCAATACACAGGCACACAAACACCTCTGCAGCTTCTGGCTATGGTCTTTCAGCCTTAACAGGGAGGCTTGTGTTTGCAGGCCCCCTGAGCTGCTGTTTACATGTGGAAAGAACTAGAGCAGCCAAAGTGGGTGCACCCCACGGGAAGTCAAAGGACATGAAATGCTTGTATGAGGAGATGAAAAGACCAATGGATGTCTTTAACTGAGTCCATGTTTGCAGTGGACGCTGTGTTTGTGTTTATAAGAGTAAAAAAGAAAGAAAGGAGGTCAAGTGAAAGATGAGAGAAAAACCAGGATCCTGACCAGAGGACAGAAAGTTTCACAAGGTAACTCAGTCCAGATGTTTACTGATTACTATCACAATCATGCAGTCCACATGGTTTTGGTGGAGTGTGTGTGTGTGTGTGTGTGTGTGTGTGTGTGTGGTGGTGGTGGGGGGGGGGGTGCTTTGCG
>JAQQZY010000027.1:30410256-30423896 GCA_030068375.1 Ostorhinchus rueppellii | reverse complement strand
TTTTCATACTTGGAGGAATTGTAGACAGCCCGGTGATGCTTATTATTGATAGGAAACCGCTCAAAAGTCGATTTTTCGTAATATGACCCCTTTAAATGACGTCTACAAAATGTGTGCACTGCAATCTTCAACAAATTTGTATCCTTACTGACACCTGAAGATCGAACTACAACAACTTAGTGTTGATCCTGGTGTTGTGCGTCACAGTAGGTGTCCGTGTGAAACAACTGTTTAACAGCAGCAAAATTATGGAATTAATCATGTTGATTAATCAAATACTTGTTTCAACTTGTTGTTTCAGACTGTCCTCATATGGCAGTGACCTACATAGTTTATATTGTTCTTTAGAATGTGACAAAAACTTGCCAACCAGTTCAACTCATGACATACAGGTGTATATGGCAGAGTGTAAGCTTCTGTAGATGAGTAAAACAAAGTGTGTTTGTGTATGTGTTCCCCTAAAGGTGATGCGAGTATGCATGTCTAATGGCTCTGGGGTCAAACAGATTCTATCCACAGGGAAGAGAAGTAGACTGACAGCGGCCGTCCAAACAGTAGACAACCATTACCGACTGGAACTAATGCCCTGCGGCGGGAAGGAGACACATTGAGTGTGTGTGCGTGTGTTTGTGTGCTTTGACCATTACCTCAGCATGTGAGCCTCTGGTGACAGATTTCACCACAATGGCCTTGTTTTTCTCCTCGATCTCAAAGCCATAGTCTTCCTCCTCAGGGTGGATCTAGCACAGGGAAAATGACCTAATTACTTTCACATTTTCACTGGTGACTGATGCTCTTTCACTGGTTTACTGTCATGATTAGCAAGGAGCAACATTCATACTTATTTTACTTGCATTCTGTATGCGTTTTGCACATCCTGTAAGTATCTTATAATGAATATGTCTGACTCTGGATCCAACGTCATCATGTAAACACCTAGATAACTGGATTATTAGCAAACCAAATAGAACTGCAGGTCAAATTGGTTTTGTTTTTCCCCAGAAATTGGTACTTATTTAATTCTGACTTTTAATTTAGTCAGGGACTAGATCTTTGACAGAAGCCATTCCGGTCTGCAAATAGGTGTGTTTTCTGAATAAGACCTCATACTGGTTAACATATTCTTCTTAAACCATGTCCGCCATAAATGTTTTTTTTGTCCTGCAAATTCACTGGCTATCAATATAACATATTTCCCTCCTTCCTCCTTTATTTATAGCCTTTTGATTTAACTCTGAGTGGAAATTACCAATGAAACATTTAACAAATAACAGTTTTGTAAATCACATTTGAGTCTGTTAAACTACCTTTTTCAGCCAGTAAAGTCGAAGCTTTGCTCATCCCATACACGTGTAACTTATGCACAGTTACTCCATGACTTTGCTGAATACTGAATTCTTTATAGTCAAAGACAGAGTACTCTGGTCTGTTCTGTATAATACACCAGGGAGATCACTTTTAAATCAGTACAGTGATTGTTAAACCGCCATTTGTTGTCAGTAGCCATGCAATAAATATAATGTAATTCTAGTCAGTCAATATGGTGAAATAAACCCCCATTAGAGGATGATCAAGACCCCTCTGCTTCATGTACTGACAGGATTTACATTAACATAATAACATAATCACTTGCATACTGAAAAAAAATTTGTCCATGAACAGTGAAAACAGAAATCTTATTTGGTTTTAAATGTATTTCCCATGAAAATACATTTTATTATCCACACTTAACTTATACTGTATGTTTTTATATAGAGACTGTCTGTATTAATTTGTATTGTTTATATCGCATATGGTACATATTTCTAATATATGTCATTAATTACTTTTCTTTATGGGTATAAGCCCTGAAAAAAAAAATACTCAATTACTCAAAATAAAAATAAAATTAGTCATGTGTTCATAAAACTAACCTCATGTCACAACCAAGCAGAAAGACTCCTGGAAATTTCAAGACTGTGCAGACTCATGGCTATTTTGACAGCCATGACCCACTTTCTTTGATGATTTCATTGAAGTTTCATGTCAAATAGAAATGCATGGCCTGCTGTCTTGGTGGTCCTCTATATGGTCATTTTTAATCTTGATTTTTTTTTGCAATTAGTGATTTCAACGCTTATCAGGTGTTTCACTAACACTGATGTCTTTTGCCTCATGTTATATTCCCCAGCCGACCAACACTCTGTTAAATGCTGTCATCGCCAAACACATTAGGCAGCTTCCATTAGGTAAAGCTGCTGGGGCCATCTTCCTGCTGCACAGCCTTGATAAGATGAGGATCTCTGTTCTTACATCAGAGGAGATGGCTGTGGTAAATAAGGAGTTCCACTTTGCTTCAATAATATCCATGAGGGAGGATTAGGTCTGCTAATCAAGGAAAAAGCCTTTTCCACTTCTGAAGGAAAGGCAGACTGTGTGCCAGCTTCCTGCTCTGATATGAAAGAGGATCCTAATGGTGCTTCTAGTTTTACCCCAAAAATAATGTATTCAGTAAAATGGTGCACTTTTTATGAGCCTCCAAGCCCAGAGTTATTTATACTGGTTTAATTCATGTGCTACAAAAATAATGCAGTTTTATCCAAAAGAAAGGTTAAAGACCTAACAGTTGTTTGTGTTCGTGTGCAGCTTTATGTATCAGATTTTTCCTCTTCAATTATATACAAAAAGTCTGAATCGGGTTTTAATTGAACTTCTTGTTATTGTTGTCCGAAAGTGTAGAATGGCATTAACCCTTAAAGACCCAAACAGAAACTGAAAACCAAAAGCATCTACTGATCTTTAATAATTGTTGATCCAGTAATCCTATCAGTACATGTAAACAGCACAGGCAAATGTCATCTTTTCATGGTCAATAGATCTAACCCATTTGGACGTTCAGAGGGGCCGTAGTGAATGTGGAAATACTGATTCACCAGTACAACCCATGTAGCTTGAAAAATGACCATGGATGTTTTTAAGATCAATTATTGATATGATTGCTGAAAAAGTTACTTTTTCCACAGTTTTCTCTTTTTTTGATATAATAACCCTCAGCTTTAATCTGAGCTTTAATGAACACCTACATGATTGATAATTTAAATATAGGAAGATACCTGATTTTGCTGAAAAAAATGTAAATTACAGAGGATAGTATTATAATACATGGTAATAATCACTTAAGAAATGTTCAATAAAGAGAAAAATATATTTGGGATCTGCTACAAAAGTAGCTTTAGTAGTACAGTCATTAACGTCAAATCCTATAATCGCATATATCATAAATTTGTTTCAGCAAATACTAGCCCTATTAGTTTGATTTGTTGTCTTAGCAGCAATGCAACATGAACGTCAGCCTAGTTATCATAGTTGATTATATTTCCACAAGACAAAACTCATTAGGATGCATACTGATCAGAGCAAATTCAAAAGATGCTTATTGTCACCACAGTGAACCCCCCTCCCCCATGAGAAAGGGGTATGTTTCTGTTTGTGTAGTGATGTTAATTACAGCTAGCACCAACAATCAGAAGGAAAAACACACAATTAGACTGAAGGAAGAAAAATGAGCTGGCACAATGTATAATATACTGGGATTCACAATGCAAAGTACACAACTGTGTCTACGTGACGGGAAGAACACATCTGTATGTACATGCTCCAACTTACCACCAGGGATTTGGCCAAGATGTTCTCAATGAGTTTAAAGTCATTGCGCTGAAGCTGTTTGCTCTTTGTGCTGGTTCCCTCAGTCTCCTCATCCGCATAGAAACGGAAGAACTGGGAGTCATCTTTAAACTCACTCTTTTCTAGAACTGAACAAAAAAAAAACAAAAACATATATATGATCAGAAATGAGGGGCTTTTAAGAAAATAAAGGAACCACAACATCTTCAGTACCTTCAGTGGTGTGCTGTATTTAACTTTTTTATATTTTTTGGTGCCTAATCTGTTCATTCATTCATTCATCTTCTATACCCATTTTATCCTCACTAGGGTCACGGGGGTCGCATGGAGCCTATCCCAGTTACTTAAGGGCGAAGGCGGGGTACACCCTGGACAAGTTGCCTGTTCATCGCAGGGCTGACATATAGAGACAAACAATCACCCTCACATTCACACTTATGGGCAATTTAGATTAACCAATTAACCTATCAGTGCATGTCTTTGGATGGTGGGAGGTGGTGTTGGAATCAAACCCAGGACCTTCTTGCTGTGAGGCATGAGTGCTATCCACTGTACCACCATGTAGCCCTTGGCTAATCTGTTGTCCTTTCTATTTTTGAGTAATTTTTTTTAACTCAAAAATATTGGTAGTAATAATGGTAGGGAGAAGTCAAAAGTGAATAATGATTGAGCCTCATCACAAGTACAAAAATACTTGTATCTTATTCTCAGTTTTTGTGCAGTATTAGTACATTTGCAGTCACCAGGCTGCAACCTCTACTGACCAAAACATATTTTCTAAGAAAAAGAAATGCCCAGCAAATAAGTTATACAAAGCTTTGATTGGCATAGAGCATAACCTTTCTTTCTGTTCTGATACTGATCCAAAATAACTTCCTCCATATAAAAAGAGACCACTGTGCTAGAAAGGTGGGAAACCACACAATACTAAAGGTCACATCTTAGGCTCAGTCTGTAAAGTAATAGGTGGTGTATACTGTAGATATTCCATCAAAGGGTTCACTTCACTGTTTGGAAGGCTGCACTTTTGTAGTACCATTGGTTTGTGCTTCTATCAACAAAATGAGTGATCTTTTGACAAAAGTAGCTCTTGTAATTTTAGAGCGTCGTCAAAGATGGCATTAACACAATATGCAGGTAATTTACAACTTCAAAGACCTGTAGAGACTGAAGAATGTTTGCTGAACTGAAGAAAGTGCCACTTAAAGTGCAAACATCTTCACACAAACAAGCCAACCATTAATTAGCTCATTAGCTGATGATGCTAAAAACAACATCTGGAGCCAAAACACATCTGGGTCATAGTCGACACAGAGCCAGGGCTGGGAAGGCTCTCTGGAGGGCATAACGAAGTTTGTTGCGCGTGTTTGGAAATCCCTCTGTTGGGCTGAGCCTCCCTCCAACACATGGGGCACTCTGAACAGGTGAGGAGCACATTGTGGATGTTACTCTACTCAGTGTCGGAGCCCAAAACAACACACAACACTTCAACCATAGTGAAGATTTCTTCATGTTTTTTTGTTTTTTTTTAAAAAGGTCCCAGCCAGCACACTTTTATAATCTGTAGGCAATTATTCTGGTCACTTTGGAGCAGATACATTAGCCTTGTGACCTTTCTGGAGTGCTAAAGTTACAGAAGGTTCTAAAAACATTACAATACACCTTAACTTCATATTTTGTTTATTTTGTAAGTGTATGGATACATTGGGCCAAACTGCAGCAGGCGATAGCACTGAAACATCTCAAATGTCAAAACATCCACATCTATATAGTTTAACAATTATACCCCATATATGAGATTTTTTTTATTTTTTTTTTAATCTATTAGGTTAACCTTTATTAAACCAAAAAAATCCAATTGAGATTGACCTCTTTTTCAATGGAGTCCTGGCTAAGATAAGCAGCAGTAAATACAAGATTACACAGCTAAAGCACAGATAATAGACATATTTAACAATAAGCAAATAAGTAACAATAAGATTTACCAGCAGATTAGGCAAAAACAAGTGCAAGCTGTGAAGTCAGCCTTCAAAATTCTCAATTTGGATTTAAAAGCGCTCCATGAAATTAATTCAGTTCGTTTCCAGTCTTTGTGCAGCAAATTCTATGCATAAGGTGCAGAGTAAACAAAAGCCCTGTTATCCAATTCTGAACAGAAATTAACAAATGATCATTTGTACAGCAAGAATAAGTATTAGAATTTCTCTGTGTAATTAATGTGTAAATGTAGAAAGGCAGGAGGCCGGGTGATGTCTTGTATATAAATATGTACCAGTGACTGATCCTTGTGGTGACCAGAGCAGGACATCTGGCGTCAGAGTTGAACTCAACAGTAGTGTGTCCACACAAAACATCTCTGATGCACCTACTTGAACTAATGTGCATATTCAATTGTGCTACCCAGAAATATTATTATATCTTGAGATTCAAATTTATTTGGGTGTTTGATTTTCCATATTCAATTGTATGACAGGTCTTGTACAGAGAAAAACTGAGGCAAAGGTACCCAGCTGTTTTGAGATGTAGAGAGCATCTGGCCACCTCAGATGAACAAAAGCCTTCTCAAACCAATTACACACACACACTACACCCCTTCGCACATGGCCTCATGCCAACTCAAACGAAGCCTGAATGCGAGTCATTTCCTCTGAGTCATGAAGGCTGTGGCTCTTTAATACCTTTACACCACCAACTTGGACAGAGGGAGCGCTCTGCCGGAAACCATAATATCGACATCCAAACACACAGTAAGACACGTGAGTCATCCGAATACTCTAATAACTCGTTACTGTTAAAAGACAAGAAAATACAAGTATCCAAGGTGTAATGAAATCTCACGTTTACTGTTGTAATAAAGGGTGCAATACTCAGGAATTTGTAAGGATTAGTAAACAGCAAATGCATGATGTCAATATGATCTGAGAACTGAGATATCACATAAAAAGTTCATGACTGTTTAAAATGTAATGTTTTAACTTGTATTATTCCAAATAGATTAAATGGACTTGTGAAAAGCCTGTTAAGTTACAGCGGACTGAATACACCAAGATAATGCCTTCTTCCTACAACAATGCAGGTGACAGTGCTCTGGAGTACTGGTATTTTACATGCAAAATTATATATGTCACAAACAAAACTAACTTGTCTCATGATGGTCTAATCCCAGCTTCCTATTAGTGCTTCCTAATTTATACCTCTTCTCCCAGAACTTAACACTTCACACAATTCAGTTTATTAAACCACGCTAAAAATTAAATGACAGAAATAACAGAATTATATTGTTGATTGATATTCATCGTGTATGTGTACCCTGTTTTCTTGTTTTTTTTTTGCCTGAAGTACTTTTATCTGTATTTGTGTCACTACCATCATATTTTATGTGCTGCTTTGTAACTGAATCTTTGTTTATTACTATGTTGTTGAAAAAAATTAACTTTACTGACTGATCTGAAGTCAAGTTGCCTGCAGGACAAAATGCAGCAGGTATTTACAACGTGGAGGAGGGGTTTTTGAAAGTCAGGGAGAGATCAAAGACAGTTTAACTCAGCCATGTTATTATCGAGGGCCCCTCAGGTCATGTCAAATAGTAACAGTTAAGCTAAAAGTAAAGTTAAAGAGAGACAAGGACAGAATTAAACAGAAAAGGAGAAAATGTTGAAGAGGTACCAGGTGAAGCAGCAGATGTGCTGACTAAGGACTGGGGAAAGTGACTGAAGGAGAGGTGAGGAGAGCAGACAGGCTGAGAAGAGAGAGGTTGTGACCCCGAGGCAGGGCTGAGAAGAGGGAACAGGTGAGACCGTTTGACAGATGGTACTGAAGGTCAACATCAATGTACGTTAAGGAAACAGAACAAGAAAATATGCATTTAAAACAAACTACAGAAAATATTGACAGTACAGCTGACTCTATCGATTACTTTCGTAACAAAAGCATGAAGCATAGCTAAGAGGAGAGAAGGACAAACGGGCAGAAAATGTTTACAGTATATGCTCACTTCTACATTGGAACCATCACTCACTCCTTTAAACTTTTAAAAGTTCACATAAAAATGGCAAATATTTGTTTTTGTTTTTTCCCCCCCCCAATTGTATGTTAGTTCAATCTTAAGTCATTAATAAGTTGGATACAGATATGTTGAAGACTGTAGTGCACATATTGTTTGTAGGTGGTTATGTGATTTGTTTGATGTTTATATGTATAAACAATATTATATATAATATAGATGTTATACTTTTAGACTGTTGTTAATGTTGTTATTTCTATATAGATATTTTTAAATAACCTTTACTTTTAGATTTTTTGTGGTTGTTGTTCCAGCTTGATCTGGAATTAAAGGACTGCGTGTTTGTCATTTTCAGAAATGTCTGTTTCACATTTTTACAATTATTTGTCTACTCAAATAATTGTCTAAACAAATGAATTCAAAGACAATAATTAACAGATTGATCACAAAAATAATCAATAGCTGCAGCTCTACGCTTCTCCAAAATGGAGCTGTTCTTACCACAGTCTACTGCAGGTAACATAGACCACCAGTACCTTACAATCCAAAACAAATCACATCAAGTTTCACTTCAAGTATGTCAGCACTAACTGTTTCTAACTTTACACATAATGGGACTGGCAGATAAAGATGAGCTGTTTCTCATTTTTGGTCTTAACCAGCGGTCATGGTTCAGTGCACTGACCCAGACAGTCATATAGCTATGCCAAACAGCTCTGGTTAGGGTACACTGCTAATGCTGTTTACGTTCAACATGCTGGGCAGGAACCAAAGCCTCTCCACTACAATGTGGTCAGTGAGGTTACCAAGACTTGGCTGGACTGGACTTTTTTAAGTCTATGACGGAAAGACAGCGGTGAGGTTAATATTACTTTTTTGGGTGGAGCGAGTGAGTGAATACGGGGCAAATGTGGGGCAAAGCGCACAGTGAGAAAGTCAGAATGAGAGTGACAAACGAGTATTAATAAAATCTCAACCAAGATCCTGGCCATCAGTATTTCAGAGCAAGGCAGTGTCTTTGAGGTACTTGTGCTAGATAAAGACTATCATCTAGACTTAATTTAATTTAATTTAAAATCTGTGTGTTGTGTGGCCTTTTGTGTGTGCATGAGTGATTGTGACTAACCGTGATGCATGAAGCCATTGTTGCAGAGCCCTACACCCAGCGTCACGGCGTCCTCTCGGGTCGAGCAGTCACCCTGGGAAACCAAATCAATGACGCACACAAGCGGTCAGTTACAAAACCTATTTACACCTTTGCACACACAACAGAAAGCAGCAAACCTGATCTGAAGTGCTTGTGTGCTCTGTAGATGGTGATGTGTGTGAGCCAACACATTTAATACATTTAGTTTAAGGTGCCTAATGTGTTTTAAGAAAAAAAGCAGAGAAATGACCCATGTAAAATGATCTAAGACAGAGTGACTGGGTCAGGATTTTTCATTCACATTGGGAAACAGTAAGAGAACACAGCTGAAGTATGACAGTTCACCTCTTTTTATAGGTTACACTGTCAGTAAAAATTCAAAGCCCTTATTAATCTCTAATAGCACTAGCTAATGGCACACTCCACTGTCAAAATGGCAAGTCCAGGCTGAAACAAACAACTATATTCCTGTAATAAATGAGTTCAGTATGAAACTTAACATTTTGCTGTGCCAAAGTGCTGGCACCATGGCTTCTAAACACTCATTTGTTGCTGTAGAATTGTGGAAATTTTGAAACAGTTTCTATTATTCTTGGTGAAAGCCCAGAAAAGAAGTTATAACAGGCCATGACTATGCTGTTAAAGGTCAGTGCATGATGACAAATTTCCAAAATAATTATATCCAAAATAAAGGGAAAGACCTGTGGTTAAATCCCCTGCATGCAAATAAGTTATACATGTTACACTACATAATACTATCTGACTTGACAGTTTCAAGTGCAATACACATTAATGTGAGTGAAAGCAAACTGTAGCTGCTAAATATGCAATTCATCTCTGTCAAAATGGACTTGAGCTGAGGTATTTTACTGAGCTAAAGAAAACAAGCCCACTGTGCAAAAATGACACACAGCTGCTCAGTTACAGTAATGACAGTAAATGTCACACAATATGCACTTGGCAGTTCATGTGGTATTTGTGTGAGCATGGATTAAGTGAAAGGATAACAGATGTAAGTGTTACCTGTGAGAGCAGCCAGTCCACCAACTTGCTGGCAGGCACCACAGATTTAAAGGTTTTCAGATGGTGGTCTCTATCCCTATAGGAACAACACAAGTACAGACAAAAAGGTAGTTTCAATGTGTAAGATACAGGATATGCACACAAAAAACAATTTATACAAGTACCCATGAATGTTTATGGTCCACATGAGCACCCAACGGTTTGTGTGCAACAATGCTTTTTCTAAGTAAAGAAAACAGAACATCCCCAATTCAAAGATGTGTAGCAGGTCAAAAGCAGCAAAAAAAAAAAAACAAGTCTGTCTTATTTCCATTTTGCTATGGAAACCTCCATCATAACAAGGATATATTTGCAGTTACTGTGCATGTTGCATTTTGCAGATTGTGTCCCAATCTGTGAGATTAGATGAAAACTTGTACGAACATATGAAACAGGAAATGCTGCAGAGGATGTATGGTTGGCACAGTGACATAAAGGGAAGCTTTTTCCGAGAATCACTATGTTTTCTATTTGCTTTAAAGTAGGGTATTAAAACAGCAGTAATTACAGCAGTGACACGTGTGTTCTGAATTTATCAAACCACAGAAAAAATGTGTCATTAACCTCCTTGACAAATGTTTCAGATTTATGAAGTAAGCAATAGATCTTTACACATGGGGAAGCAGACAGGAGTAATAGCCATTAAAACGCCTTTACAACTAAATTGAGGCTGTCACTCATCAAAATAACCCCAACGAGAAGAGTTATTTTATCTCGTAGACTACAAGGCTTACTGCTTAGTTAGTTTCAATCTAGCATTAACTAACATGTTAACACATAGGTCACTCAGTAACACAAACAAAGGTACCAATCAACCAACATGTCCAATGTTTTTCAATTTAAAACAACTTTTTGTTTTTTTTCCCCACAGGTGGTGAATAAAACAGAATGAAAACTCAGGCTTCCTTAATGATTATTTATGATTCTGAAAATCCAACAGATCCATCACTCAAACAGTATAATTAATGGCTGCAGTTTATGATGCCAGTTTCAGGGCTGGATTAAAAACCCAGGCCATGTTACATAATAAGTGGCTGGCAGGCTGAGGGAATGCCTTTGTATGTTAATAAGATTTGTCTCTGGACCAGAAGCTCTTTGTTTGCACCAAGGGAAACCCAGGGCACTTCAATCAGCAAGTGACTGATGAAGGGAAAGATAGACGGAGCAATGGCTTAGGGAGGGGGGGCAGGTCTGGCAGGATTTCTGGTCTTAGAACTTGAGAGGAACAACATTTGTGAACTAGTGCTGGTTCAGCGAACTTTGAGATAAAGTTAACCCTAATTAAGCTTGTCAGGTCTTGGATTTCAGAGTACGTATTAACACATGGACATGATTTTTATAGAAGAGTGCTTGTGGCCACTGTATTCAGAGGATGGTGGATGGTTCTGTGTATATACAGAGTACTGGAGTATTAGTGTAGCTCTACAAGAATGATTGTACTGCTTATGTAAGCAAGAGAGTGGGAGAGTCTGTGTGTGTTTAGATTAATGTAAAAGAAAGAACAAGAAGGAGAAACAGAAAATGACTGTTTTTAAAATGTTAGGTGTCCTTCAACTTAATTCATTTATATTGAAAAAAAAAAAAACAACAAAAAACCCAGAAAGACACATGCAGCTACCCACGTCAATGTAAGGATAAAGAGAGAGATGCTCTGTCCTTAAGCATTTAAAAACGGCCTCAAAAAGCTTCAATCATGAAAACCTGGCCTCCTCAACCTGAACAGAGTCTTAAACGTGAACCTACAGCACCTAAAGACTGGCTCAGCGTCCAGGTTAGGGTAGGAAAAGAGGTTTGAGGGGTTATCTTTCCTGGGAGCGCCGCTGTTTGCTCAGTCATTACAGACTGAAAAGGTGACGTGGACTGAATGTGAGCCCTTCATGAATATGCAGCCATGCACCTGGAGACAGGCGACATTAGCATAGGGGGAAAAGAAGAGGAGGTAGGGTAGGGTGAGAGAAGGGGGGGGGGGGCAGGTACTCACTTGATGACAGGCGTGTGGAGGCTGTGGAGGCGGCAGTACAGCCTCACACCCTGAAAGAGAAGAGAAATGGAGCTGTTGAGTCATAGAGCGTACGCACCTTAGGTAAACAAGTACATTCATGGCCTTAAGACATAAGATTTCACTGACAGAGAAACCAGGTAACCTACGGCTATATTTTAAAGAGTTAGAGAGCAAACCTTCAAATTGCTCTGAAAACAGCTAAAACTGACAATCCAACCAGAAAAACTATTTAACATTTGAGTCTTTTTAGAAGTCAGTTTTGAAATTAATTTTCAATGGAAGGGGATTAGTGCCTACACTAAGACTCTTGTGAATATTTTTATAAAAGGGTTAGAATTTTTTATGCTTAGATGACTTCAATGAAAATATGTTAATACATGTAATCCTAAATCACATATAAGGTACTCCAACAGAGATACCTGACAAATGTGGAGGAAAAGTGAGGAGGAATGAAAAAAATGTTTCAGAGTATTTACAGAATGGATTTTGTGATGAATATTAGCTCAGGGGAACATTATTATGTGGGACTGAAAATGTATTGTATATTCAGTCTTTTTGGTCGTCAATTCAAAATGAGAAAGCTAAAGTTCAGATTAATGTTAAAGGTTCTGTATGCCCGATTTCCACATGCTCAGGTTTGTTGTAGAATCTGTTTTGCTGCAGGAATAATGAGAGGTGTGCAAGTACAAAAAAAGGAGTTGCAGACCATCTAAACCTTTTGACATATATCCTAGAATATAATCTTAAAACAGACTGAGTAAAGCACTAAAGCAGTCGACTTGTTCATAATATTTATATATTATATAATGTAATATTTGTCCTGCATTCCATAAGATCACATTTAAGCTGCACATGATGTTCGTCACCAATTTTTCATCAAATTTGTAATGACTTTTTAATAGGACTAGTTGTTACATCCCTAATAATCAGCACACCATTTGTATATAACTGGAGAGGTCCTCTACTCTTGGGTCAGGTGGTATTTGCCAATGGTCACATGGTGTCACCAGCACACCACATCATCAGTTGTTTGCCCCAACATCATTGGGTGTTTCAGCCGCTTATAACAAGACACCCTCCGCCGAGGTGGCCCACCACAGGGCAATAGCCTAAGTATCACAAATTCATTAGGCTTTCCGTGATTATGCACCTGAATCACGTCCCTCACAGTGAACAACTTCAAAGTGTACTCCATCACAAGCAGTCCGTTTGCTTAAAATCCAAACTGATATGCCACATGGGCCTTTTCGGAAATGTTATTGATAAGCGCATTGTGAGAATGGGAATTCCACAAAGCCACAGTGTGGCCACAGCAGCAGCAAACATGGAAACTGCTTCATTTCTTCTTACTGCTGCGTGGAATTTTGAAAAGGCCCAAGTGACTGTTTGGTTTTGGTTTGGTGTGTAAACAAACAGCCGGCTTGTGATGGAGTACACTTCAAAGTTCTTCACCGTGAGAGACGTGATTCAGGTGTGTAATCATGGAAAGACTAATGGGTTTGTGATACTTAGACTCAGGTTTTTTTAGATTTGATGAAAAATTGGTGACAAAAGTCATATGCAGCTTTAAGGAACACAGTTGTAATTATATTCTGATGTACTTGTGTCTTGATGATGTGGTACTGATAAGAATACTGCCTTAAATATTCAAACAGTGGAGGGTTTGTTGTTTCCTTCCTTCCTTTAAAGGCTGATTTATGGTTCTGTGTCGATTTGACGCAGACGGCTCGGCGTACCTGATCGCCGTCATTTATCATTTATGG
>JAQQZY010000027.1:30372078-30394136 GCA_030068375.1 Ostorhinchus rueppellii | reverse complement strand
TCACTAAATTAGATCTACCATTTGATATAAAGAATTGCCACTTTAAATAAGGTTAAAATTTTCCATTGGGATACCTACTCTTAGTTCATTTTAACATACTCTGCATCAGTGTATTTACTAAATGTCTTTCTTCACAGTGGACCAGCTCCTGCTCTGCTACAGTAGGTATTTAGTCTATGAGGGCTCTGAAGGAGTCTGAATCAATTGTTGACGATGGTAGCATGTTTTCAACACATACCTGCCTATAATTCATTCAGTTCAACACAGATATGGAAGTAGACAGTAAATACAGTGGAACATGAATCCACATGATGACAGAACAAAACTACACCATGATCGGTCTTGGACATTCAGTCATAAAAATTCAGATGAGACAACAGGCAATGAGCGAGTTTTCAGCAACTCTGAGCAGACAACGGGAAATAATTGCACCACATCGGAATACCGACGCCGAGCCGAGTTGGTTTCATGTTGTGGATACGCGGCTGAGTCAAGTCAAACCAATGCTAGGATGTGGAAACGCGGCAGTACTTTGTGTGTGTGCGTGCGTGTGTGTGTGTGCTGCAGCTATGTGCTGGGTGTGTGTGTATAAACACCCGCTCACCTGACGTCTCTGGTCTGTGTGAGCCAAGTCGAATGACAGCTTGAATGAGTAGCTTCAGTAACATGCAGTAACGGCGTGTTGGTGACGGTAACGGCGTTATAACGTAAGATAAATAATTAGTTAGATTACCAGTTACTGAAAAAAGTAATGCCGTTAGTAACTGCGTTTATTTTAACGCTGTTATTCCCATCACTGGTTAAACCACTGTGAATGTCTTTTAAAACAAATAAATAAATCATATATCAAATTCATATAGCTCTTTTAAGGACACTCAAAGACAATTAAAATTTTTTCTCATAGACTGGTTTTCTAGTTGACTATAGCTCACTCTTGTTTCTTTGATTTTTCTTCCTTTTCACCTCATTTCATATTTCCTTAAAATTTTGGGAGGATTTCAGGAAGTATGAAAAAACCACATACTCTTGCAATGTTATCTGTGACCTCAGGGGCAAGTAATGCAAATAATAATCCTAAATGTAGTCAAATCACATTTATACAGATGTTTTAGAAGTTATATCTATAAAGAATTAACTTTATGCAAAGATTTATTCAAGTGATTAAAAAGACAAACACACTGCACTGTGAGAGCACTCAGAAGACTAGCTTTTTACTTACTCAACAAAATCTCTCCACATCCCTTTCTAATTTTACCATCCATTTAGCTGCAGGTGAGCTGCTGCTGAATAATGAATGGCCACTGGTAATGGGGCGCATTAGTCTCACACACAAAGGTCATATAAATAGATCTGATACTTCAGAACCCATGGGGAGCAGCTCCTGCTCCACAGGAACAGTCGAAGGTGGTGGGTAGTGCGTTGAGACACACATACCACCATCACCAGTCTATTTAAGTCAATGGAAAGAGGCAGATTCTAGTAAAATATTGACTTCTGTTGTTTTTCATCTTAAGCACTACATTCTATTAACTTCTGTCCAGTTTTCCTCCAGGTAACCCCAAATAACCCAGTTTGGTGTATTTCTTTTATACACATTAATCAGATAAACCCTGTTCTGGGAGTTCACAAGCATACGCATTTGAGACCCCTTAGTTCTGCGAATAAGGCATGTTTTTCTTTGTGGTTTCCCCTTCAGAAGCGTGAATGTAACAGGGGCAGCAATCATGCAGAAAAAAAGGTCATGTGAGCTTGCAAAATATTTTACCACTGTAGAAGAGAGAGAAAAAAAAGAGGAAACATGTCAGGGAGAGGAAGACAAAGTGTTTCTACATCAGCGGACAAATGTGTACAAAGCACAGCACGATGCCTTACACCAAACCACAACAGCAAAACAAGTTGACTTACACTAGTATCACAAACAGCCCTTCAACTTTCATACAGTCTCTCAGCCAGGACAAAAGTGTGTCAAGTTTATCACCTATCTTAGACCTCTTCTGCACTTCAGATTTGTATCAACACCTTCAGCCATTACTACATAGCTAACATGAAAAGGTGGTTACAAGGTTTGCAAGCAGCATCCTGTTGAAACTAGGTGCAAGCACGATACTCCACCCAAACTGTCAACAAGTACCTGATTCATATCCAACCACCGGTCTGTAAACAGCATAGATCTTTGGTGAGCAAAGATTTGAAATGAGCAGTAAAGACTAATTAATAGCAGTAAATGTGAGCATTTTTAAAAGAAAAAAAAATCTATTTGAAACACACTGAATAGACGCTGAATAAATCAGGAGTCTTGGTTACACAGCAGTTACATCAGAAACAGCACAAGCACACGGGAAAAGCTTAACCCTGACACGGCTGCATGAATGAACAGCATCCAAAGGCAACGCTGCTGGGCAAACACAAACCTGTTCCATCTTCCACATTTTCCACCTCCATCACCTCAGTGTTGATTCGGCCTCTGAACACATAGAGGGGCCCGTTGATAGACTTGGTCCTCTTGGTGGACTTCTTTCCAGAAACCCTGGGAAATGAGACAACGCTGTGGTTACACTCAACAGGGAAAACATCCGTAGATGCCAGAGCATGGCGAGAAAATGACTTGTGTGTATGTACACATACACATTCATACACACACAGGTTATGGGTGCTGCAGACACATGGAGGTGTTTTTGTTTTGCTTGCATACCAAGAACCAGAACCTCCACAAACAGGAATTGGACATTAATGACTATTTTCCAGGTCTGGTTTCCTTCTAAGGGTCAGTCAATAAAAATACAAGAGTGTTTTCTTCTTTCTTCTTGTACAACATGCGGTTGCCATGGGATTTTTCAGTCTTTCTGAAGCTGCGAAACTCACCTGGACTTCCTCTTGCAGTAAACCAGAAGGTTGTCAAAGAGAAAGAATACTCGTTCCTGGATGTTTCCAGCTGAGATTTTGAGTAGATTTCCTTGAAGCAGCAACTCTGTGCAGATATCTGTCAGGTTGGTACCCTTCAGGTACAAAAAGGAGTAAAAAGCAGATAAGATTTGACATCAGCAGTCTTCATTGAAAGCACACTTTAGTATAAAGTAAGTGGGAAAACATCTCATTCCACCTAATATTCACTGTGCTCTTTGCATTTGTGAACTGCAGCCACACTTTTTTTTTCTTTGATTTGTTTTTTTAATGGAGTGAAAACTCTGACTGCAGTCAAGGATTTTCATGTAAAACTCTGTTGCTGTATGAAACCATTAAGAGTTCATAATCTCAGGAAACAATATGAAGAATAGAATGGACAATGAAGAATTTGTTTTCATTCCATCGCTAATGAGACCAAAAAAGTCAACATGAATGTCTCAAACCCAACTTTAATTTACACCCCTTGTAAAATTAATGAGTGTACACATTCCCTGCTATGATGTAGTCTTCAAAAACCCTTTTCACCATTGTAACCTAAGGGGAAGTGTAAAACGCCCTTAAGTTAACTGGATAGCCTTAAAGAAAAATAAATAAATAAAAAAAATAATTAAAAAAAACTGTACCTTGGCCTAGTTAAGCTTTTCTGTGGGAATATGTTTTAGGAACAAACAAAAGGCTTTTTATTGTGTTCTTAGAATATAAATAAATGTGCACAGGCTAGAAATACATGCCTGCACACAGACAAATATACATCCACTGAGGAAGGAAATACATGAGGTGTGGCACAGAACTGAAAGCAAACTGAGAGGATGTTTCTACCTCTGCAATGCCAGTTTAAGAAAAATATGATTTAAAAACCCAGTGAACTTCTCTGTTCTTGCTCATAAAATGGCACTACATCACTCTGTAACAGCACCACTTTTCTCTATTCTGAAAAGAGACTAAGGAAATAAATCAATGAACTTCTTAGTCTCTGGCAATGAGTCTTGACATGGTGCAAAGTGTTCATTGACCACAGCATGGTGTCTAATTAACCTTTTCACAAAAACACTGGACCTCAGGACCAATTACAACATTATTTAGGCATAACTATTTTTAGAAAATCATTTCCAGTGAGTTCACATTTTCAGCTGGGGAATAGAATCCATTTTTCACCAATGCAGATTGATGCAAGCACATCCTTGCACATACATGATCCTAACGGAGCTGTGAATGACAGCTTTCAGAAATGAAAGGAGAGAGGAAATATTAACAGTTTTAATTGGATGCCAAGGAATTAAAGTTAACATCTCATCAGTCATTGTTAAACAGATCATTCCACTTCAAATCATCTGGAACTAACAACACCCATGTGTGGGCATTGGACGACCTCCCCCACAGACATGCCACAGACCTGTAGAAATCCCCCCAGATGGACACACCTACTCTCCACCGTCTATAATTGATTCCCATGAGAAAGTATTTATGATGGATGGTCATTGCTGCTGAGGTCCTATAATTTCTGAGCTTTTCTAAAGGTGCATGCTGAGTGGGTGTGGGGAGGAGATCTGGTTTCAGACTATTGATTCTACCTCATGTTAACTGCACTGAGTTGAGGCATGAGTGTGTGTATAAGCATTCAGGGGGCATGCCTGCACTCATGACCAAACATCCATGTGTTTTAAGATGTTTGTTTGCAGATATGTCACTGTCATGCATTCTTTATGTTTGTCTAAGTGTTGAACAAATGTGTGTGTGTGTGTGTCCGTGCGTGCGTGCGTGCATGTGTGCGTGTTTGTGTGTGTTTGTCTGTATGGTGCATCTGAGCAGCAGTAATGCATCTGGGCCTGATTCGGCACTACTAGCGGCCTCTTCCATTAGGCTTGGAGGTGATTAGCTTGGAGAGTGGAAAGAAAAGCAAGACTAATGCTGTTAGGTTGAAGGCTCTACTGTGGGAAGGGTTGAGTTTAAGTGCCTTTCTGAGCTTTAACCAAATTGCTCAGAGGAAATATACCGGAAACATATCTTTCTTCCTCCGTAAAAGTTGTTTTTTTCCTAAATTAATAAGATACACATTCATTTTGACTGATGGCGTATTTAATGTGGTATAATGATATGTAATTTACAAGAGGTTTAATTAGTTTAAATTCTTCAAAATTTGTTGCATAATGTCTGACTTGAACTCATTCATCAGCTACTTGTATTTCCAACGCTGACTCCTTTCACTTACATAAAATATTCTATTGTTAGCCCTTATTCTGAGAAAGACAACATTTCTAATGAGTGATTTTTATGGGTAATGAATGTAAAACAAATGATTATTCCATAATTATATTTGTGAATATGCAGCTGTGCATATTTGGATGAAGATATTTTCTCCCACTGACAGAGCTTTTTTTCCCCCATATGACCATAACTTACCTTTTCTATTCTTTCAATGTCATTCTTGAAAAATTAACATTGCAATATTTACATACAACCAAAAACCTGTTTAAAATGCTTAAGAGTAAGTGTGTTTCTCCTTGTGACCAGAAATGTGGGCTCCCCCACCATGACGAACTACTCTTTTTTGTGGCTGGTGATTATGTTCTCAGGTTCAGAAATTATTTTATTAATTTATGAAGAATGTGAGTAAATAATAAAATGATTACCAATAACAGCTATTTTGGAGTTAAGAAAGACAACAAATTAGGAGGTCATATAGTCATCATGTTATGGTTGGTGACATGTTGTAGTAAAGCTGCAGACTGAGACCAACTGAATATGTCTAACCTCATCTTCCTCTACAGCAGCTGTAACAAAAAAAAGAGCCAGTATTTAACTCTGGTCTGGGGATAGTAATGCACCTTTATATTAATATTAATGTAATCCATACAAAATGGAAAAATGTCAGTTTTGACATACTGTAGAAAGATAGCAGCACAAAAAGGGAGACTGGGGAGATTACCGTAACTGCTCTGTCTGTAGATATAAGCATTTCATTGTAAACTAATAATGAGAACACAAAGGTTTTAATTCTTCCATAATCAATCAATCAATGAAAACAAAAAATATGTTATATTCCCTCACATTGAACCACAAATTGAACCTTTGAAATGATACAAAGGTGACTGCAGTCCCAGAGATGGGTAATCCCAGGTGCATCAAGTCAAAGTCCAGCCATGTATTGGTTCCAACCCATTCACTGAGCACAGGTGATTCCACTAATTATCCCATCTACCTGGATGAGGAGTTGTGTTCATCAAAATGGGCTGGTTCAGTGAATAGGTTGGAACCAATACATGGCAGGACATTGACTTGATGAACCTAGGATTAACCACCTCTGTGCAGTGCTTTTATGTCTGAAAAAGATTAATCTGACTTAAATCATGGATCATTGAATTAAAAGATCTGAAAGAAGAATAAATAACTTACCAAGAAATATTTAATCTCACATTTTAACCCATGGCTGGTTGGTTGTGGGTTAAATCTGTGCTCGAGAACTAAAGGATTTACAGTAGCAGATTATGGTTGCATACTTCACCGATATACTGATCCTAAAACAAATAAAACATGCATAGACCATATGATTGTTACAAATGAATACTATATACACAATAGGGATCCAAATACACAGCTGTTACAATGTTCTTTTACTGGTGAAATACAAAAACAAAAAGATAATGATAATTTCTATCGTTGCAAAGAAAAGGGGGGAAAGGGCTCTGCTTTGGCAGACAGATAGTTGAATGCCTTTGGGAGGCCCAGTCTCTAGTTCTGGTTCCATCCTTCACTTTTCTTCTCCTCTCCCCTCCAGAGGTCCCCTCATCTCAGTCTCCCTATACATGTGAGACTAGAACTGTGCTTCCCAAGTCTCCTCTGATTGGGCAGTTTGCCTATTGGCATCTCCCTTGGCACCCTGTGTGGGTGGATTGTACCATTGGTGCCTACTAAAGACAAGGCCTCTGTTGTGGTGGGTGAGGGAGGCGTGAAAAATGTGCCGGACCCTTCACTAGGCTCCCAAGCCCCATCCATGGCCCCTTGCACTCTAAGCGGTGATTTGGCTACAAGAGTATTTAACTCATAAGATAGATGGAGGGTTGGTGGGTGAGATCTTGGCTAAAAAATCTGGTTGTTATGTTAACTATTAAGATCCAACCCTTCCACTGACTCCTAGCCCCAAGTGAAAGTTCATGGGACAGGCTTATAACAGATGAGTTAGGTTAGAATTATGAGCTTATAATAAAGTTGAGATTAGCATTTTTAGTTATAACATAGATAAGTGTGAAGCACAAATGCATGTATTAGGATTTATTTGTAAGGTAACATATTCCTTGTGATGACGGTTTTGTTGTTGGTCCGTTTGTTTAATTTTGTTTTGTTTGTGTGTTTGTTTGTTTTCTTTGTCTTTTCCTAATAAAAAGTTAATCACAAAAAAAGGTAACATCCCTAATTTTAGCATGTTTCTAAAACCCAACCTGAAGATCAGTTCAAACATGGGCTAAACGTAACCAGATCCCCTCAGTTTTCTACATGATTATTTGCATGTGCTTGTGTACTCGTGTACCATGACATTATGTTGGAGTATGTTTTTATACTGAGAGCCAGTTGTTTGTTGATGCCAACTAATTACATTACTAATGGCGTTTTTCCACTGCAAACCCTACCCCTTTCTACTCGGCACGTTTCAGCACAACACGACTCTACCCACTTGTCAGACCAGCAGGGTTATTTTTCCACTGCCAGCCGTTACTAGTCAGGACTAGTTGAAATGGGTGGAGCTGGTGGGGTCGACACTGTTGTGACGTCGTTTTCAGGTGACTAATAAAGTGTCACGCTGCGGGCAGTAAACAACAACAATGGATCTTCTCAAAAATGTTCTGTTTGTCCGATGTTGCTGTCCTGTCTCTCGACGTTCTCACAGGTGTGTTTTTCCACATATGGCGGGTGATTATTTAAGATCCCCGAGCTTCGTGTATGACGAAATTTCCTCTGACCAATCAGTGCACAGCACTGTTCACGCCATGTTTTAGTGCCGGCTCAGCATGGCTAGACCCACCTCTGAAACAGGTATGAAAAATCATAACGGGTCCCAGGTCCAACCCCTAGTGGAAAAGGAAAAAATGGGGGTGGAGTCGAATCATGCCGTGTGGAACCGTTACGAATATGTGCAGTGGAAACGGGCCATTAGGTAATAACTGCCACTGTTGCCTGCATCCATGATCAGAGCCGCAATATACAAATTTCTGTTTGAAGCAAAAATACAGGTTCCTCTGAGTGTTTCTTCTGTTCATCCATAATTTCACCAGTACATGATAGTAAGTGCTGTTAATACAGCGTAAAAATGCAGTAAGCTAGGAACAAAAATCAACTTTGCATGAACATACAAGCACAGTGCAGATCATCTGTAAATGGACAGCCAATGATCTGGTGGATGTCATACATTCATTAGTCTCATAGCATAATCATAGCATAAACAGTTACGCTATGAGGCTAAGGATGTGTACATGCTTTAACAGGTTTCCCTCACTTTACCCCTTTCTTTTTTGTTTTAAAAAATGAAATGTAAAAGCACTAACCCTAGCCATGCCATGTCAATCTTTTTTTTTTTTTTTTTTAACTTTCAAGGAAGTTTACTGACCCCCATTCAGCTGACCTCTATCATCCCATCTTCCCATGCAAATCCATTTTGTCGACCCTCCCCCCGCTTCATGCTCTCCAGCTCTTACCTCCCAGCCCTCTATGTGGGACTGCAGCTGTTCCAGAGTCTCCAGTTTCTCCATCTGCCTCTTGGTTTCATTGATGTTGGAGCAGACAGCTTTCATGGCCTGTAGTGCCTCTTCCACTGCTGGATAGTCGGCATGCTTCTTAGGGGTTCGCTTCAACAGTTCCTGGTGAGGAGCAGATTAAAAAAAAAAAAAGCAATAAATAACTGAATAAATATTTAAGTAATACCTGAAATTGAACATTAAAGTGTAAAAACCTGCCACAATAAGAGTTCCAGTGCCCTCCACTTATACTAATCATAGACTCAATATGACGACACGATTTTGATGCTGCTGTGATAAAGGGAAGCCAACACATTAGGACTACAGGAGGTGACCGAGTTTTGATATTAATAACTTTTAATGTATATGTATGCTATGATGTTGCCACATCATTGCTACTACTATAGCTCATACAAAACACCAAACAATGAGCAACGTACCAGGCATAAAGTCATCTCAACTTAAGAGTGTGTGCTCAGTCACAAGCCATCCTTCTTGGGCACTTTTTAAAAACATAAGCTGTGTTGCATCATGCTTATTTCACATTGGGCTGCTGCTCCTACTGCTATGAAAAACGCTCTTGTACAATCAGTTTATTTCTAGAAAGTCTGTCTTTTACACTTTAGAAATCCATTTCAGGGAAATAATCTGGAAACACAAATAATTGTCTTTTTTCTTTTTATCATTCTTATCCAGACCCCGAAATTATTAAAATCTAATTTCATACATCATACATTTTCATAGTGAGTGGGAGCCCTGAACAAAGGCACCCAGCTGGATTAGAAGTAGCAGTTTATAGTGGCTGTCCTTAACCACTCTCGGGTTGCCTTGGTTGACTCGAAACTGTACACTGAGGAGTTTCCAGTAACGGGCCCACATTTACCTTCATTGACCTTTAATACTAGCATAAGCAAATACTGCTCAACATGTTAAATAACCACTGCCTCCACTGCTGAAAATACTAGTGGGTGGGGAAGACTGGGTGTCTAGAAATGTCAGTTGGTTATGACAATGTTTCTGATGGCAGTTAACATATGAGTTTTCAGTTTGTTACAAAAGGCAATGCAATAGCAAGCAGAGCTTCTGTTATGGTGAACGTACCTTCAGGAGCAGAGGGTACTTGCAGATCCTCTGAATGGGAGTGAGAAGGTAGCCCTCCAGAGGAATATCTGTGCTTTTCTTTCCTCCCAGTAGCATACAGTGCTGAAAAACAAAAGCAAACAAACACTATTACCTGCCAGTTTACAATTACACACATTAAATGAGATTCTGCCTGAAGTGAGATGAACAGTGACACTCACAGTAACAGTAAATATGAGGAACTGAATATATAATATCCAATATCATTGTATTGGGAAACATAAAATATGCAAGTTTTTTATTCCAGAGGATGAATGAATGTGAAAGAGAAGATAAATTAGCAAGAGAAAAAAAAAGAAAAAATATGATTAGATAAAACATGTGAAAAACACTTTTCAAATTAGTTTAATTGGATGCCTTTTTATGATCTTACCTTATTTATTTATTTATTTATAACGCCATTCAAATGTTTTCTATATTGACATACTTTGGACACTGCATCTGCTTGGAAAATGTTTGTAGAGGTGTTTCACTGTTTTTTCAGTAATAAACCAGACTTTAACTGATCATTATGAACCCCTTTCGCATGAAATTCCTAGGAATTTTTAATACCAAGAACTTATTTACCTAGGTAAAGAGTTCCTGGTAATCTGTGCTTTGCGTTTCCACCACTCTTCAAAGTTCGTGAAAATGTATTCAAATGAGGCTACGTCATTCAGAGTCACTAACTCCAAGCCCCACTGGGTTGCTTTTGAGTGTTCGGCATACGTTCAACAAGGTCCAAGGTCTTTTGTGTGTATTTGCTGAATGTGGTCTTTAGTGTATTCGAACGGACAGATAGATGACTGCAATACGCTTGTAGGAATAAGATGAATACACTCAGTATGGGCCAAATATGCTCAAAAGAGCAACTTTAAACAATCAGTGTTCTTCAGCACACAGTCCTGCCCCTCAAGAATGCTGGAGAATCTAAAAAGTCCCATCCACCTACTCAGAACTTTTTTCAGAGAAAGTTTAGGATCAAGCAAAACATTTTCTATCCAGGCAATTTCAGTGGAAACCAGCCAAGGTTTTTTGTTTTTTTTTTTTAAGTTCCTGGTAAATAAAAGTCCCTGTGGTAGAGAAGGGGCAGTTTTTATTTTCTTTAAAAACACATTCAGCAGATCTGTGACAGGTACAGTACAATATTCAAAGCTTTACATGTGGTAAATTGTCCAATTGTCTACTTTATCTAAAAATAAACTGTTAACTTGTGATTGACTTGATACACTGAACCATTTTTGCTTGTGTGTCATGCTTTTTATATTTTGATTTACATGATATGTATGTTACATATCTTCATACAATGATTATTCTTCCTCTCCCTGATCCAAAAAAGATTCATGTCTGTCATCAACTTAAAAAGTAAATAAGGCACATGTGAACTACTGGTTTCAATCCTCTGAAAACGCCATTCATGTTATGGTTGTTATTTGGATTTCTAAGAATGTGTTTATTTAAAAAAAAAAAAAAATCTGCCATTCAATTCAATAATTTGTGATCATTATGATAACGTTTTAAATCTTTAAATTTAGAAATGTATTGTTTTTTGTAACTGGTTAATGTACTGCAACTGTGACTTTCACTGTTCTATTCTTTCTGCCTTTTAACAATACTGCAACTTGTCCCATCTGTATACAGTTTTGGTTTACACAACTCACCACAAATACCATAGATGATGGGGGAAAAATTGTAACGTGACCACATCCTGTCACCAAAGTTTTATTTACTTGGTTTTACATCAGTTTTATCTGAAATTTAAAGGCTCAGCATGTAAGATTTACAATTGCTTCTGTGCTAAAGTGAAGCTTATGTTAAGAGTCTGTGTTGTGTGTGTTGTAAACTGCTACAGCTATAGAGGAACAAACACCACTAGTGTTTCCATAAAATGACACATGAATATGAAGGAAAAATGTAAAATGCACCTCAAGCAAGTAACCAAGCAGTTTATGTAAATGCACATAGTCAAAAAGTCAGGTGTGACCATAAGCATTAGGGAGGTACCAGCCTGAGGGCCAAATTACTAAAAACGAATATATTGTTATGGTTATCATGGGTGTAAGCAAAAAGGATATTTCATAAAATGGAGTTAGCTGATGTCAACATATGACCAGCTCCCTGTCCAAGATAAACTTCTTCATAAACTTCATGTATACACCAAGCGCACATGAATCTTCCATACTGAACCTTTAAACCACAGATAAAGCTCATATGAAACATAATAAATTCAACTTTGGTTACAGGATGTGGTCATTAAGCTAATACTTTACATATACACTGAACCATTTTTGCTTGTGTGTCATGCTTCTATATTTTGATTTACATGATATGTATGTTACTTATCTTCATACAGGGATTATTCTTCCTCACCCTGATGCAAAAAAGATTCAATTCCCTGTCATTTAAAACAAAACTCCATGGTTGTATCTATATCATACTACATTTATTCTACTGTGTCAAAGAAATTCCTCTGAAAACAGCTACTCCTTCAAAAAGAGGATCGCTGAGAAACCTCTATAATGCCCTCTCATTCCCAAGAAGATTTGGGCTTTTAGAGGCTGCCCCCCATAACCAGTTGAAAGGAGGGGGTTTTCTTCTGAAGTGGGGGGCTACATTTACAGTCATGGTTTTTCTATTCCCTTGTATTTTTTGAAAGAACACAGCCTGTCAGAGTGCTATGAGCTCATGGGATGGGATGAAAGATCAAAAGCAGCCATGCAGATAAACCACTTGAGAGTTCTCCAGGGGGAAAGAAGGCAGGAGATCAGTTTGGAGGATTATAATCATATGGCAACTCCTTTCAACTCTGAGCACGAGAGGATTGTATATGTGCATGGGGGGGGGGGGTGTTAGTGTAGCACTTCTAATGGAAAATTGAGAAGCAAAAATGCAGATCATGATTACAAAACTTTGGAATTCTGCAAATTCCTGGTCTATTCATCTCTCATTTCTTGCACTCTTTCGCACCCCAGTTGCCATCTAAATCCTCCCTGGCTTCCCCCTACCCTTTTCTTCTCATCTTCTGCTTATTTGTAATGTTCCAGCTTAAACTCAGAATTCCCTGTGCTCTTCACTCTGACCTCCTTTCGCTTCCTCTTCACTCCTCCCTCCTCTTCCAACACAATTAACACTTCATTTCTACGTATAATTTCAGCAGCCTGCTTTTTTGTGTGATTCAATTAATATGGAAATGGTTTAATCTGGGAAAAACTACACTTGAACTTAACACAGCGGAAAAGAAGCCAAAGGCAGCTTGTATCACATTGCAATTAATTACTATGTCCATGATTTGCCACACTCATCCCTTGAGGTAGCGAAAATTGTTTCTTTTTTTCCATCTCCTCCTCCAAAAAAAACCTGCTTTATAAATTCATAAACATATCTGCAAGACACTGCTTTTTGTTTCACCAAATGTTTAGTTCATCTGTCCAGTTTCTATTTTGAGGATGGTTGCTACACAAAACACAGGAGTTAGCCCAGTATTTGATGTTACACCGAGCAGGTCTGACAATTGCTTTAATACAGAACCAGATGTTGTGTTGGGGTTTTATTTTGGAAGCATCAATGTCACATAAGACCTAACCAATTAACCACTGCATGACTGGGCCAAGGGAAGCAAAAAACCCCAGCATACACAGCATCACTGCGATCCCACTCTTTCCACTTTTGTCGGTCAGAATAATGCCATGGAAGCAAACCATCAGGCAGTGACAAACATGGGCTGCTCAGATCTCACGGCCAATCCCAAAAAGGCTGCCAACAGTCCACAGCTGGCTGGCCCGGAGTCTGCAACAGTCGGGACCCCGCTCAAAGGGCCACGTCATTGTTCTGAGTTCATTGTATAGGGCCCAAAGGTTTGGGTGTTAAAAGGTGGAAACAGCTGGTGGCGGAAACACTACTGCATCCTGTCCGGACAGGAAGAACCCTTTGACCTTGTTAGGGTTTCTGTCCTTTATTCAAGCGTTAACATGGAAACAGAGGTGACAATGTGGAAGGAAAAGGGGTGGGTAGACAACAGAGGAAGAAATAAAACTCAGGGGAGGAACAATATGTAGGGCAACAGAAGACGGAGAAAAAGACATCAAGGTTATGAGTAAGTGCTAGAGAAACTAATTGTGTTTACATGCTCAGGGTAGAGCTTCATGGCACAAAACTGAAAACTGGACAGTCTATATCCCTACAAAAAGGAAAAATACTAATATCCGGGCTACCCTGCAATGTGTGCAGCACAGCACAGCAATTAACCTGACACTGATCTAAATCAATTTGACTGTGGCTGCTGAAAGTGAGCACAATTAGATGCTGACATCACATGGCACATTTGATTTATCTGCATTAACCCATAAAGACCCAAACATCCACCACCGACCAAAGCCATCTACAGATCCAAAATGTTAAATATCTGTTGATCCACTAATCCTATCAATACATGTACATACTTGAAGAAAAATGCAGTTTTTCATCTTTTCATGGTCATCAGATATGGCCCATTTGGGCATTCCGAGGCTCCATAGTGAATGTGGAAAGTCATCAACAACACAGATTTAATGGTAAAACCCGTGGAGTTTGACAAACGACATGGATGGAGTGGATGGAGACACTTGTTTTTGTGTCCAGTAATTGATACCTTTTCTGAAAAAGCTCCTTTTTCTTCAATTTTCTCTATTTTGATATAATAACTTTTGAATTTGAGTTGAGTTTTCCATATTTACCAAAAATTTGGTAAAACTGTAAAGTTTACTCAAAAAACTTCTATGGTTATGATATATGGCCACATAATACCACTTTTTTTAACCACTTCTTCACTACTATAAACTGATTTGGGAATTTGAATCCTGTCATCTGTTTACTAGAAACTTGCATAGGGGTACAGGTTGATGGTTTACCTACCTCTACTGCAGGAGTGACCAACCCTGGTCCTCGAGAGCTACTGTCCTGCATGTTTTAGATCAGGGGTCACCAATCCTGGTCCTTGAGGGCCAATATCTTGCATGTTTTAGACATTT
This sequence comes from Ostorhinchus rueppellii, assembly GCA_030068375.1. NCBI lineage: Eukaryota > Metazoa > Chordata > Actinopteri > Kurtiformes > Apogonidae > Ostorhinchus > Ostorhinchus rueppellii. The sequence continues at coordinate 30,379,381 of JAQQZY010000027.1, read as the reverse complement.
CCCTCTTTCAACACACCTGATTCAAAGGATCAGCCTATCATCGAGCTCTGCAGAAGCTAATGATGAAGATAAGCTAATGAAGAAGATACTGACTGTCAGTTGTGCTGGGAGAGGGAAACATCTAAAACATGCAGGATGTTGGCCCTCGAGGACCAGGATTGGTGACCCCTGTTTTAGATGATTCCCTCTTCCAACACACCTGACGGTCATTATCTGGCTTCTACAGAGCTTGATGATAGGCTTATCATTTCGATCAGGTACGTTGGAAGAGGGATACATCTAAAATATGCAGGATAGTAGTTCTCAAGGACCAGGGTTGGTCACCCCTGCTCTACTGCCTACTGCATTAGTTTCATTGTGTAAAAACCAGTCAGATTTTTTTTTTTTACTTCAAAAGAGACAGACTTTGTTTCCACCATTGTTTTTGCCACCATTGTTTTTTCACACACACACACACACACACACACACACACACACACACACACACACACACACACACACACAGTGTTTAAGTTCTGATTGAATTTCTCCAAACCAGGATAAGAATTTATCCAGGTTTCTGAATGAAATCCCCTCTTAATGTTTACAAATGGAAACACAAAACAGGATTTAAAAAAAAAACATAGTAAAAAAAGGATATTACTGAAGTCCTTGAAAATACACCCATAGGTAAATATGACTTAAGACATTAAATAATGAAAAAAATAAATAAATTTACTTGCTAAAAAAAAAAAGGAAGTCAAAGATACAGTGGAAAAAGGAAGGAGGATCTTGATGAAGGTGGGGAACAATGTTTTGTGTAACATAACTACTGACTACTACTATGCGTTACTACTGAAAATTTGGTAACGAAACTTAGTTCCTTTTTCAATTTGTCACAAAATTACTTTTCTTATGGATAGATTTGACAAGTGTCATATACAAATTTTTCCCCCATTTTTTTTTTTTACACCCTCAGAATTATGTGCATGCTCCAGTCAGGCATGTGCAAATGCATTATTTTCAATGTAAACATCAGGTAGTCATCCAGTAGCGAAACAGCTGCCCATGTGCAATAGTCACAGGCTCTCATTTCACCTCGTTTCACCAGGTAACTGAACAAGAGTTGGACAAAAAATGATGACTACCTATTTTGTGTTCACCTATATGCTCATAAGATGTATCAAGGCTATGTTATTTATGTTGTTCGCTAGGGCTTAGTGGTGGTGTTGAAGCCTAGTCCAATATTTTTGTGTCAAGTGCTATGTTTTTTAGAACAGAATACAAAAATTACCTGTTATGTCCTCCATAGTAGAACTTTATGTAGCCCTACACATTTAGGAACGTATGTGTGGTTCTGCCCAAAGTCAGAGCAACAACAAAGCAACATAAAAAATAACGTAACAAAAAAAGTTACTTTCCATAGAGGGCAATTAATTAAAGTAATTACATTACTTTTTTAAAGCAGTAGTTACTTTTTAAAACTTACTTCCCCAACACTGGTTGGGAAGCAGCACAAATATGTTCATGAAGGTGGTATGTCTTACCAGTAGGAAGGTCCTGATGTGAGGGATCTTGTTAAGCTCCATAAGAAGCCGCAAAGCCTTCTCATGGTTACTGCAGTATTCGCCATATACTGAGAAACTCTCCTTCTGAAAAACAGAAGACAAATACGGGTCAAACTACAGACTTGATAGCATACAGTATATTACAGGCTAATTTGCAGCCTTGAAGAATCCACAGAGATAACTGGTAGGAAAAAAATTGACAGTACAAAGCAGAAGCTGCAGAAAAGCCTGCAGTTACATCAGTCTAATGGGACTCAGTTGTATTCTAGCAAAGGAACGAAGTGGATGAGAGCACTTGCACAGCAATTATCATTAGCAAGAGTGGACACATTTATGCCAGGGTATAATGAATCCAATAATAATGACACAAAAACCTCTTAGAAAGTACAGACTCATGTAAAGGTCTTCGATCAGTTTTGCGCTAGATTTCATTGACATCATTTGTCCCACTTCTTGTTTTCAGAGTATTCTACATCATACTGGAAATACATAAACAGCACTGCTGACACACACTGCTGATACACAACACTTCCTCTTTCCCCTAAGAGACATAGTGTACATACTGTGAACTGAGACAAAACAAGGCTACTGCTTTAAAAAAGCTTGCTTTTGTTGAGCTGCCACTTATTTTTCTTTTACAATATGTAAACCAACACCTCAGCCTTTGAATAATTTGAAATATATTATTCATGCAGTATACTGTACGCAACAATGTACAGACTGCACCACAGCTACAGTTGAATTTACAGCCTGGGGCTTATTTAAGCCCATTGTATTATGTTTAACTATGCTAGGGGTAGTTGGGATGTGAAACCATGTGCATGGTGGGGCCTTGTGCTTGAGGTCCAGAAACTGAAACTGTCATCTGAAACAGCCTTGCAAGTGAAATCCAAAACTGCAGGTGCTCGGACACCGCTTTTAACCTTAACCAAAATACTGCCTAAGGGCTTTACCTGTAAAGTTGACTTGATAGAATACCACAAAGGAATAACAAATGTCCTACCATTGTTTAAAAAAAAAAAAAAAAAAAAAATTAAAGTTCACCAACATGTGGGATACTCACTGAAAATTGTAAACCCAAGTGAAAGACTAATGAAAAATTAACACAGCTATAAAACTCAGGTCATGTAAAGGAAGTATCATTTGAAATAATTGAGTGACATTATATACTACAATACTCATTAGCCTTAGTGTGAGGTACCAGGGCATCAAACTGCTGCTAAAAAAGGTATTATTTTAACATCACTACACTTCGGAGGAACAGAAGAAGTTGAAGCTCAGGATTAGATTATTGTTTTTGCAAACTGACCCAGAGTTTGAATGTCTTTCTGAAGTTGAAACTCAACACTAAAACTAAATAAAAACTTAAGCAAAACAGTGAATCTCTCAAAATAAAAATAAAACTTCTTTTGCACTATAAAACTAAATTCAACATAATTTAACCACCATAATACTAATGCAAGCAATAATACTAATCTGTTCAATTTAGCAATGACTGCAGATGTGCACACTGTTTCAGAGCATGGCATGCTTTAAATATTTTTATTGTTTTCAACAAAACAGTTGATTCTGGGGGATGCTTTGAGAATATCTACATATTGGGTACAGTCTTAAACGATAACAACCATAATTAAGTCAGCATCCTGTCAAGAAATGGGTGTGCAGAAGACTAACGCTTGTTCTACTTCTGCACACATTCATTCAATTACATAGAGTTTAGGTGTTACACAGTAGCCCAGATGTGGTGACTGGAGTGGCTCCACAAAGCTAACAAGGTCTTTATATAGAACCCTGTGTCTCTGCTCTAAACTACCCATGCCCCCCCACCCTTTACCAGAGGAAGCTGGAAGTCGTTTATACATGTGTATACCACTTTTACCGCACAGGCAGGCTGGAACACAAACACACCCAAAGCCACATTTAGTGAGGGGATTCCAGTCCAGAGCACCAATGGGAGCAACAGCTGGGCCAGCATATGGTGTGAAACCCCAGATACTGTCAAACTCACTTAATACACTACACAGACAGGGGAGGGCTATGGCTTGTAAATGTGCATGTACCACCTTGGTCTGTTAATCTGATAAGACCCAAAACAACATATGTGTGTTTTACCTTCAAGACAGTGTGACATTTGCATGTTTTTACCTTTAGGACCAGGTATGGCTTTTCAAGACTGTGTATGATATTTTTGTGTTCTGACCTATAAGAGCAGGTGCAACATTAGTCTGTTTTTATCTCTGGAGTGTTGACCACAATGAAAAAACCCTCACATTTTCAAGGACTTATTTCAATGTCAGTGTCTTTATGTGTTATTGTTGATATGTAAAATTAATCTCTTATTTTTCAGGGTCTAGAGCAGGGGTGTCAAACATGCGGGCTGCGGGTCAAAATCAGGCCTACAAAGGGCCTGATTTTGGCCCATATATATTTGTAATTTCACCCTATGGGCCAGATATTGGGTCAAAGTGCAAAAATTACACAGAAGATATTGACTGCCAAGGGCATCACTCAGTCTTGCAAAGTTGCTTTGATCGTAAAGTTAAATGCTACATTTTTCAGGTCCAGTTACCTTTTACTAAATATTTTGTATCTTTGTAGATCACCTGAAATCTGTAAATTGTGAGGCACATGTATATCTGATGCACTAAGGTATAATACTGTTAAAATTGTAATTAATCTGCTCAAGAAATTCCAGGCTGTTCATGGATGTTCAGGTTATTAATATTTTATTGTAAAAGGATAGTTTGCAAATGTAAAAAAAATATCTGTACTGCAATTTTTCATTTTCTCACTAAAACAAAGATTTTTTGATTTTTTTTTAAATGTGATATTATTTACAAGTTATTATGCTATTATTTTACTGATCTGGCTTGTTGGGGACAAAAAGGGGGCCCTGAACTGAAATGAGCTTGGTTCAGAGCATCTATTTCCTCATCTACTCGATAACACGTTTAACATAATTCATTATTTTTCTTTAAAGGCAGACATTTCTATTCTGGTTACAGAATTTGAAATCGGCACACTCCAATTTACAAAGGGGGCTTTGCCACTCAAAGTCACACACTTTCATACAAACTTCCCCATTCATACCAACAACACCACTCTGTTAAGAGAACAGTCACAACTCTCAAGCAAAAACACAGTGAAGTTGTGTGACAGTGAACTTAGGAGTGGTTTTATTGTGTCCACAACACAATGAATATCATCTGGAAACATGAACATGAGTGCTTCTGATGGGAATATGTGGATTTTTAACAATTTTTGCAATGTTGTCTCAAAGGACAGTGAGAGCTAGATGTGGCTTCATCTGATTGGTCAAATCATATGAATAAAATTATGTTTGACGCAGTTTTTTTTTGTGATGTGTGCATGTTCATATGGCAATGATAATGACAGTATTTGTATGTAAATCTTGCTTATGTGATTCACTTTACACTAGTATCTGAACCTGAAATAACCATTTCAGCTCCAACCACCACCTGTAAATGCACCTTCTAACTCACAGAAACAGCATGGCTCTTTACAGCTATGTTTACCAGTAGTAACCAAAGTGATTTTAGCTTTCCTTATTTGACAATAATTGCTGTATACACACCTTCATGCATGCCTAAAACAGCTTATATGTCTTAGCTTGGCAGAAATGTGAACTTTTAATTTCCAACAGGTCAATATTAAACATTATGCTTGCTCTGAAAAACATTACTTATGCCCAAAATAACTCAAAGACTTTAGTTGTCCTTTTGATAAACATACATCTTTATTTGAATTCTTCATCACTGGTATGTTATTCCTGAGGGTAGATGAGAGAGCATACTGTCTCACACTGAGGAATCACATCAGGTCAAAGCATAATGAGTGTAGTTCAGAAAGTGCATAATGACATGACTGTTACTTCTTGCACAGTGCACATACATAGACTCAAAGACACAGAGCAAATATTGAAGTATCTGATTCCTCCTCTAACATCAGATCACTTTCTCGTTTGCAGAGTGTGAATAACCCCATGCAACAAGTGACTTTGGTCCAATTCAGTACAATTTACTATGTAATTGAAAGAGTAGAATGCTTGATTTAGAGCTGAAACGATTAATCATCTAATCGAGTCAAAACAATTTAAAAACTTGACAAACAGGAAGAAAAGTTCAAGGCATTCTCTTTAAGCATCAAACTGCATTTATTCTCACAGCATGGACATATATAGACTTTAAAAAAAAAAAAAAAAAAAAAGTGTTTTTTATGGTCTATGCATGACCATGCCGTGAGAATAATGGCATTTTATAGGTGGGCTCTGAGATGTTTTTCTGGAGCATTTTTTACTACATTGCTAAAAATCCCCCTCATACCTCTATTGCAAAAAAATAACTAAATGCTCTGACAGAAAAATGAAAAGTTTTAGTCACCCGTGGAACAGACAGGACTGAAAAAACAACATCCAATCATTTTGAGCGCCCACTCGAAATGATTGAATGGTGGTATGTCTATCAAATTCAACTGCCATTTATCCCGCCCTGCCCCAAGCATTGCACATTCTGGTAGGCTGGAGGCATGGCTTCGGGGGAGGAGTCTGAAGAAAGGGGTTGGGACTTTTGAATTGTGTCTTTTCAAAATGTAGCCTGCTCAAGCCGTTTTTCTAACATCTCAGACCCCACCTTTAATGCTTAAAGAGAATGCCTTGGACCTTTCTTCCTGTTTGTCATCTACTTTATGAATCCCTTTGTCCAAAGAGCACCTCAAACAAACTCTTTTTGGGCTCTAGAAGCATTCCTTCCCATGATTTTTTGAACAATTTAAAAACTTATTTGATTATAGTTTTCCTGAATCAATCATTAATTTCACTGCTGCTAAACATTGGTTCCACTATTGTGTTTCACACGGACGCTTATTGTTGTGCACAGGACACTAGAGTCAACACAAACAACATGGAGTGTAGCTCAGCAGAGACAAGGACACAAAAATACAGAAAATGTCTATTGTATATTCACTTTAAATTGGGACAATCACTTCTTAAAAATATTGGGCTTTATTTTTTTCAGTTGTATGTTAGTTCCATCCTAAGTTGTTGTAACTGTAGATATTTTATGTATACTTTTATAATGTTGTTACTGTTAATTGATATAGATACTTTTACATATCCTTTTACTTTTATACTTTTTGTAGTCATTGTTTCAGCCGCTTCATGAATAACAATTATTTCCCCTATTCAAATGATCATTTAATAGAATCAAATTTCAGACAATTATTGACAGTTTCATTAATTACAAAATAATCAATACCTGTAGCTCTTGCTTAATAGCTTAATAGTCTTTGATACTGACAAAGAAATAACATTCTTAATTTGTCCAATGTAAAATGTTGTTGAAGACATAGTTCTATAGAGCCTTGTCCTGATATATATATATTTTTTTATATCTGCAGCCTCCCAGACCATCTTGGCAACATCTGACTTTGAATAGTAATGAATCTTCCCATTTTCTTCCCTAACTGTGAGTGGCAGACAGACTCGAAGAACAATGCGGGGGGTTAATCAAATCCCAGTCATGGTGTTGACCTCCGGTCGAGGTCAAGGGCTACGGCTGGAGGGCACAGATGGGGACATGCGATTGGCTGAAAGACCGCTGGTGTTGAAGGAGACAAAGGTCATGGTCTAGAGAGGGAAGTGTAATGGATATGCACAAACAAAACGAGTGTGTGTGTGTGTGTGTGTGTGTGTGTGTGTGTGTGTGTGTGTGTGTGTGTGTGTGTGTGTGTGTGTGTGT
>JAQQZY010000027.1:30349919-30364854 GCA_030068375.1 Ostorhinchus rueppellii | reverse complement strand
GTTGTAACAGCGGAAAAAATAATTAGTTAGATTACCCCGTTACTGAAAAAATAACGCCGTTATGTAACGGCGTTATTCCCAACACTGGTCAATAATAATTGCAAGCCTTGTGCTCTTTTCAGTAAAAACTTTAAAACTACCAAAAACTATTTAAATATTTGAATGTATGTTCACGCCCAGAAAGACGAAGTGAGTTCGGTGACATTTGGCTTAACATTTTTGTGCAATGAGGACTGCTTTGGTTGTTATTCTTATGGTTGTTATTGTCATTATTACTGCGATTGCAGTTTTGTGGAGGGACCAAAAATAGTTGTCAGCGAGCAAGACATGAGAACAAGACAAAGTACAACCGAGTAATTAATTGAATTTTGATCACAATTTCAATTTTGTTGTCAAACGATCTCAAAACTCATACAAATCGAGTTGAAACGATTTATTTTCCTTTACACAATTTCTGATGCATGCGCAATACATTCCATTCCAAAACAGCTGTAAAGTACATATTTGTAGCCAAAATTTATTTTCAAATTGAAGGTTTTGCATAAAGAGTCAATAACAGTGTTTTGAGGGAGAGAAATGCTGAATAAATGAATTGTGAAACCCAAAATAAATAATTTGAATAATCATGATTTCAATATTGACCAAAATAATCGTGATACTGATTTTTTTCCATAATCGAGCAGCCCAACAACCAAGGTAGCAAATGTAGGAGAGACAAAGTACTCGCTTTTTATTTTATATGCAGACAACTTTCCTGTTTGAAGTGGTAGAGAATGTGGGTTTGAAAATGAGATTGCAGATCTGCAATACTGATTTGTCATTACTATTTACTTATTACTTTAGAAGAATGCCTGAATTTTGATTTGTTTGTTTTGTTGGGCAATAATTTTTATTCAGGCATTAATTATCATTGTAATAGCAAAATGATAGACAACATCGTCTGGATAGATAACCCAACCCTAAGATATTGTAGTAAAGGTTTGTCCTGTTGTTCTAATCTCTAAGCTGCTTTGTACTGTACATACTATTAAACTGTACTTACACTGTCTGCATACACTAATAGTGTACATCATTCCCTCCAATTATACACATGTTGCCTTATAATATTTTAGCCTTTCAAACCATGCTCAAAATGTTTTAGGGAAAACTGATATCATGTTATTTCTGCTCATTTAAAATTTTTTTTTTTCTTCCCCATTTCAATGGAGGGAAAGTTTCACATGCTCTATAATGTCACATGTAACATAATCCTTTTCCATGTATTATTTAAACTTGCTTGCCCATAATGAAAGAGTGACACTTGTAATCACACATTTATGCTAAAGATAGAGCGCTGCCAACCAGGCAGTCAAGCAGCAATCATATCATTTCCTAAGAGGCTGAACACTTTGGCAGGATTGGCTCCAGTTCTTTTCCCTCTTTGCTTGTTTTTACGTAGATTAGACCAAAATAGAAAGCAAAGGTCCTTAGCAATGAGCTGCGACCTCGCTAATTAAGACTAGTATTAAAGAGAAGCAGTATCTGTTGTGTTCTTGACTGGTTTTGGAGAGGAGCTGATTGTGCCTGAGGCTTACGCTAATTAAATCTCCCATATGGCAACTTGTACCGTGTCCACATTGAAGGAGTCACTCATGTGAGAGATTGCTCCCTGGAAGACAAGACAGCAGGATATAAGGCCCCCACCACCTCCACCAACCCTGTCACTTTCAGATGCAGGGGAGCAGCATGAAAAGAGCAACGAGGACTACAAACAAAAGTATCCACACCTCAGAGATGGTCCATTTCAACGTCCCAGACAGGATTCACTCTTTAAACAAAATGTGCCACGCAGATGTGGTGATGGAGGCATCAGCAGGGAGGACAGTGGGAAGGGACTACAAAGAGGTCCTTTCATAGCAGGTCTCACCCCAACATGGCCATTCTCACCCAGGGTTGTATTGGCTGCCTTCATTGTTCCGTCACAAAGCACTCAAGTTTATTTAAAGTGAAAATTGGAAGCTTTTTTGGCCACCATCAGGAGATCAACACTGGCTTGCCTTAGAGTAAACAGAACAGACAGCAACTAGGCATGCACACCAAGCATGTCTGAGTTTACTCAAACTCGGGATCTTTGTACACCGGACAGTAAACCTTAAGTGTGAAAAGAGCCCAAAACAAAGTGGAAATGGCCTGGTTTAATTTTGGACCAAGTTGAATTGTTTTGATCCCTTTTTAAATACATACTGCTTAGCTTCGAGAAAAGAAATGTGTTTACACTTTAGTATTTTTTTTTTTTTATAATGAACACAGAGATAGAATTTATATATGAGAAAGAAGAGCTCTGACTCTCACCTTTCATTAGAGCCAAAGCTTATGACTGCATGTTGAGGCGTTCAAGAATAGCAGCTGTTTTTCCCCAAGTGACCTTGGTTACCAAGTGTTTTTTTGTTTTGTTTTTTTGGGGGTTTTTTTTTTGTTTTTTTCATTTTGGAAACACCTAGTATCATGCTAAGATAAATTCATGTAAAATATAATTTTTTTGAACAACTGTTATTAGATTTTAAGTGGAGCTAGGTAAGACTTCATAAATAAAAATAGGTGAGAGTAAAATTCTTCTTTTCAGTGTTCAACCTTCTGTTACTCTGTAATACCAGTTACAGAGATGCTAATTGTTGTTCAGACTCTGACACAAGAGCCCAAGGCCCAGTCTGCACTATAAAAGTTTCAGAAAAACCTCTGTATTTAATTTTGCAAGTTTTTTTCTAGGTTTTTTAGGTAAACATAGCTGGAATTTTACAAGGTTAATGTGCAGTATTATACAAATCTACCTGTTGCTAATGGGAAATTGCAACCTGAACTGGTGTACACATTATTTGCTGTAGCTACATGTATGCTTTTCTGGAACGACAACCAGACAATGTATCAGTCTTCTTCCCAAGATAACACGCAAGTCTATCAGATTCAGAAGAACTTACAAAGACTGGAATGTGATTTGTTTTGACTTCCTGTAGAGCCAAAGTCTGTAACTTGGCAGGATGACAAGCTGCCAGTTCTTACACACAACTCACTACATGCAATTCCAAGCGACTGCTGTTAACATGTCCTGAATTGATAGTGATTTGGCAAAGAGAACATTTCAATAGTGTGCACAAACACAAGAAATGCGATGTGTGTCTGTGTTTATGATTACACATGAGAAGCAGATGTGATTGCATATTAAAAGCCATGGATGGATCATTTACATGGAAACAATAATATCTCAGAGCTTTGAAGAACAAACACTAATTTTCCACTTTCATTCTGAATCTGACAATATTCAAACTTTGTAAGAGTCATGTAAACAGCTAGTCTGTAGGGATATTTCAAATGGGGCCTTTATCCACATGGAGCATTTTCCAATTGAGATATGATGATGATATTTAGGTTTTAGGTAGGATTCTTTACAAATGCATGCAATGTATATTTTATTTGATGTTTCAGTTTTCTACACAGACAGCTCTATGTGTCATATGCTAAACAACATGCCAACAGAGAGATGACAGGCAGAGATAGAGAAAACCCAAAAGAAAAACCTACATGTGTGTTTATGAGGACACACCTGCTTTTAAACATAATCAAAGACTTGGACAGTGACTAGTTTTACATGCAAGTATTGTAACAAAAACTTTTTCAAGTCTATGGTTGGAGGAACAGTTGAACAAATCCAATAGTGATAGAAAACAGCTCAAGCTTTTAGGGCATTGTTAACCGGAAATGGAAATTTTAGTGGGACATTCATTTTCAACAACCATGCAGGTTGAAAGGGTTCCACATCCACATAATGAGGAAAATCAGCAATATGCAAAAGCATTGTTCAATATTGTGATGACAATATTAAGGTGAGCCTTTGAACCCTTCTTCAGTGTCTCTCTACACATGCATTAAGATATGGTGTGAATACAAAAAGAGTGCCCTTTTCCACAATAAATAAGCACACCTGTTGTTATTGTAATAAAATCCAGTGGTGGTGATAACACAGTAAGTCCATCCATAGCTGATACAGTTGTTGAACTCATTACTTGTTAATCAGCGTGCAGAGGCAGTTGTATACAGACCATGGTCCTTTGTTTATTTCCACATCTCAGTGTCCAGTGACCTTCCTGCCTATTTTCTGACATCAGCACTTCGTCATCACCAAGTCAAAGATCATGTTAAGTGGATGACAAATGAATGGGAGTGTCTGATAAGCATCTTGGTGAATCAGATGAGTCTGATTCAGTATTCACACTCTGATGGCTATGGGTCAGGCTCTTGACCCCCTGCAGCTGATAATATGTAAAAGAGATGAGCCAGGGTGGTTATGTTATGAAAGCCCACTGCCTTAAGGAAACCTTGAGACAAGACATCTTGATAAAGCACAGATCCACTGTAGCCTTCCCTGCACAGGTTGCCAGAGGCACTCCACATTTAATTCTGCAAAATTATTCATTGATACCTATAAATAGCCATGACATCAATGAATGTGTTAATAATATCTCAGATGGGACATTTTTTGATAGCACTGGACTTATAGTAATGAGAGTGTGTGGGGCTCAGCTGCTGCAGATATGGCACACGATGGCCTCTAGTTTCAGGGATGATGGGCTGTGGGGGAAAGCTGCTCATGATGCAATCCCACAGGAGACCAGTAACAAAACCATAGGCCTCAGTGATAAACCACAAAGTAGCTGCCAAGTACAACACTAATGCACCACCGATGTACCTGAAAGGCAGAGCCAGGCAGAGACAATCATGAAAATATGAGGATTTACTAACCAAACAAAATGTCAGAAAACACTTTTTAAAAGTGTCAATAGTGAACTGTCATACCTTAAACTGGAAGGTGCAAAAATAAATTGTAATGTTTAGCAAGATGAATTGATAAAGTACATTTAAATGTATTAACAGAAGAAAATTTTTGCACATTTTGCATAGCTAAGTTTGTTAAAACTAGAATACGTGTTGAGTTTTCTCTCCTTAAGTAAGGAAAATAAACATCTTCCTCCGGATATTCTGCCAGCCACTGTTTTTGGTTGTAATTGGTTAAGATTTGATGAGACTTTATTGATCCTGCAATGGGGAAATTCACAACTCAAGGTCACAGCAGATTACATTACATTACATTACATTTATGCATTTGGCGGACGCTTTTATCCAAAGCGACTTGCAGTTATTACAGGGTATTGGTTACAACCTGGAGCAGTGTAGGGTTAGGTGCCTTGCTCAAGGGCACTTCAGCCATTGCCTACTGGTTAGGGTGGGATTTGAACCTGCAACTCTCTGATCTTAAGTCCAACACTCTAACCACTAGGCCACAGCTGCCCCACAGCTTAAAATGCAAGAAAAAAATGCACGCAAGACACTCAATATTAACTGGGCTTTTTAAGACATAAGTAGATATATATTTTAGGTTACTTAAATAAAGATATATTTTACAGAAACATGCCTTGAAATTGAGTTTTTGCAGTGTGACATATTAGCAGAATATTTTTTAAAGGTTCCTAGTATGAAGAATGGCTCCATGTGCTGCAGAGTGAATCCTGCAGAAATAAAGTTTGTGAATGACAAACCAGCAATTACAGAAATTGATAAAAGCTCTTAATTTTTCTCCCATCCCTTCATTCATTCATTCAGTAATTCATTCATTCATTATCAGAACCTGCTCTATCCTCACTACACTCTGGACATGTTGCCAGTTCATTGCAGGGCCTTCTTTCTCCCATGAACATTAAATTGACTTAGTACTACGGAAAATAAATACAACAGTGATCAGTATGTGAATAGGTATGGCACAAGTACATCAGTGCTTTGAAACATTTTGTCTGCTACTTAAATATGGCTTATAATAAACAAGAGGTTCATCATATTTTCATAATTACTCCATACTCCATCGTAACAGAGACTATGACTGCGCCTATTTATTGCTTTCTATTGCTAGGAATACATTTTATTTTTCTGGATTGATCCATCACACCTTCTAAATGCCTCACGGCTGAGCAAGACACTCTTTCATTGAGATACCTTTTTTATCCCTTACTTTCTCAGTGATGCTCCTTTCTTACAACGTACTGCTTGAAATGTAATACAATATTAAATCCAGACAGCACTAAGAAGCAGGTATTAGCAAAATGTCACTTGTAATTAAACATTCTTGGTGTGCATACTCGCAGGGCCACTGCTTTGATGGATGATACACTAGGCTGAATAAAACAGCAAATGCATTTGAAGACGTTTTTAAGTCCAGCTAAAATGTTTAAATGAGCATATTGTATGCAGTTCAACATCTGTATGGGGGGGGGCATTCAACACAATCCACAAACTGTACAAGGAATACAGTAAGTCTGTAAGCTCTGTGGAGAATTTTCACAACTCCACACCCTTTCATCTCCTCTCATTTAAACCAGTTTTACAAGCAGCTGATAGGAGTTTTCCTCTGGACCTCAGACAATTTTGCCATTTATAACTCTTTGTTCAATCATTTTATTGAAAATTGAAGTGCACTTACTACGATAAGAACTCTAAGGCACACCTGAAAATATCTGCATCAAACTTGAAAGAAGAAGAGCATGAGAAGTACAAAACTCTGGTTTGTTGAAAGTTAAAACATTAACAGAAGTGACGTGGATGACATGCAGATTTGTCATGGATTGGTTTTGTAAAATCTGTCCATAGTTATGAATGATTTATGTGCCAAGAAAGCAACAACAAAGCCACAGTAGTCCTCCAACCAACTGATTGATGGTCTGTCTCAAGTGGACCAAGTGTGAAATAAAGTCTTACACAAAAGCTGTCAAATATGCCACATGCTGAATAGACGTGTGACCAGGTCAAACCGGGTGTGGGGGATCCCACCAAGCTGAGTCACTGTCGACTTTATTGCACGAGTTTATGTGTAAGAAACAAGTGAAGAAAAGCTGGAAAAAAAACTGAGGAATTGCTCATGTTTGTCTTTGTGTGTGTGTGGCATGCAAAAAGGAAGTGAAAACACAGCAAACTTACTAAATAAAAGCCACCAGTTTTCAGCAGCAAAATCATTGACAAGATTCAAATAGGCAGAGCTTTAACTCAGCACCTTTGGGTTCAGAAATCAAACAGTCTGCAAAAAAAAAAAGCACCGCCTTTCAACACAAAGGCAGCACATGTTGTTTCTGGACAGGAAGTGTGCTTTGTGACAGGGAAGTATAACACATGTTTGATAGACGACTAACTTGAGTACTGTCTAAGTAAAAACCACACAGCTTTTTGTTAGCTTGTCAACTGATCACACTGAGCACTGTAACAAGATATGATGAGTATGATGTATATGATGAAAAAAAAAATGAAAAAAAGACAATATATTTTTCAGTATAGACTAGGGTTGCAATTTCCGATTAATTGGCTAGCTGACAGCAAAATTAATTTACATCTTCAACAAATCATTAGTGATGTTATGAACTTATGTTTAAAGCTGCGTATGACTTTCGTCACCAATTTTTCCACCAAAATTGTAAAAGTCATAGCCTAAGTATCACACATTTACGCTCCTGAATCACTTCTCTCACAGTGAACAACTTTGAAGTTGACAAGCAGTCTTTTGTTTACATACCAAACTGAAACCAAACTGTCACTCTGGCCTTTTTCTGGCTATACTGCGGCTGCATGGAATTCCCATTCCCACAATGCACTTCAGGGCAAATTTCCGGAAATGCCCAAGTGAACTACCAGCTTAGTAGGTCAACTCATTCACTGCCAATGACGCGTTTTGGCGTCAATTGGTTTTCATTGGGGGGTTGCTAGGAAACGACCTTACGCAACTTTGAGGAAGTATTTAGCGTTTAGGTCAATAATTTGAGAACCGAAAAAGCTGGAAACAAAATTTTTTTTCCACATAAAAGAAGAGACTTTACACTTTATTTTGTTGGGTGCCACATTTATGTAGTCCTAGAACTCAATATTCTGTGAGTCTTGAAAATCAGTCAAAATGCTCTAAAACGCCTGGCAGGATGGGGGTTTCTGTTCTGAAAACGCCTGACAGTGAATTAGTTAACAAATGGACTGCCTGTGAAATTGCTCGTTGTGAGGGAAGAGATTCAGGTACATAATCACAGAAAGACTTATGGATTTGTGATAATGACTGTGGTTTAACAGATTTGATGAAAAATTTGTGACAAAAATCATGCACACAATTAAGGAAAAATGTTAATATTATTGTTGTTTGCAACTCTTGAGTATTTAGTTGTTTGCTTATCAAACTTTGTTAGGCAGTGTACTATGCAGAAAATTCACTTTTGGGTGGAAAAAAGCATGTTTATTGCTATACTTGTTTGCTAAATTTATTTCATCTCTATATTTAACACTATATTTATTGTTGGCTGCAATACCTATTGAATACTGAATAACAAACATTGTGTATTCTAATTGTTGTGCATCAAATGTTCTTCTTACAGGAAAGACAATGTATTTTATTGGTGCAATAATATAAATACGAGCCTTTTTTTGTTTGCTTTTTTTTGCAGTCCATAATCTAATTGACTAAATTGACTAGTACTCAATGATTAGTCAACAATTGAAATAGTCATTAGTTGCAGCCCTAGTATGAGCAGCAAAAAATGTGTCCCTTAAAAATTAAATTCTGGTCCATGGCAGGTTGGAAAACACCTGTTTGGTGCCAGTTTGGATCCATGGTCACCTGCCCTCTCAGACATCAATAACTGGCCTCTCCTCATGTGAGGCACCTGGCATCATCTCACATGATCACTAGCCAAAAGGCTAAGATGGGGGTTGGTGGGGTTGTTGCTAACTACTGAGGTTTATCAGAGCGAAGAAGGGCCAGACAGTGAGGTGTGAACATACAGATGGACCATATGCTGCTGTGGATTTACTGTTCGCTCCACTGGACGGTGAGTAAGAGGCCTGCTGCCCTCACGTCTGCCTCGTCTATCTCTACCCACAGACTTCTACCTGCAGCGAAGACAACTAAATCAAGAATCACTTTCAGCAAATTAAAATCCATTACATTTTAATCTGCTACCATAGGGCTCACAAACGTAATAAGACCCCTCTGTAATGTTAATATCAGAGTTAGCATAATGTTACTTATTTCTTAATACAGGAAAATACGATGGTGTGCTAGGGCCTCACTGAGGAATGGAGTAAAAAACATCACAAAATTAACTGACAAAAGACAACTTTTATCTGTATGACATTTAGAAATCACATGGCATAAAATAACATAATCCAGGTTCATACACATTTGAAATTTCAACATTCCATACTTTTTCCAGACCCTAATTTCCAGATGTCTTGATAAAAAAAAAAAAAAAAAAAGTTATAAGCCAGTCAGAGAATTTACATTCATCCATTATCAGTTCTGCCACTATAATACAAGGCATGTGGAATAGTTTGCAGAGCTTCATGAGCAATAGCTTTTTTCATTTTTTAGATATTCATAATTTTATGTTTTAGAAAATAGAACAGCGGTAACAGTGTTGGAAACATGAAAATGTTTCAATACATTTGTTTCGATTTTCCATACTTGGAAACTTTTAAAATCAAATTCCATACTTTTCCATACTTGGGTAAAAACCCTGCATAATGAAACAGTAAGCCTGTTGGCTCAGCTAGCAAAACATTGTCAAATACAAATGGCAGGTGTTGGACTACTGCTATTGAAATGTCAGATGTTTCTTAACCTGAATTTGGACCAAGCACTACTTTGTAGGAGAATCATCAGTAATAAGCAAAAGAAAAAGCATTTATGTAGAAGTATGGAAAAGTCCTAATAGTATGCCTTACTTTCTCCCATGATGCAACATGAGTTTGTCCTTATACACAGTCAAGTGTATAAAGACAGCAATGGTTGGTGCTGCTGTTGCCTTGGTGATGGATGTCTTCACAAGAGTCACAGAGGAGTGAGCTGAGGAGCTCAATGTATGGTAACGTTCTTAAATTCTGTAAAGGTTAGCCATATTAAAAAGGGATTGAAGTAAATATTAAGGTTTATGAAACGTGATCTCATGGTGAATTGTCTGACATTTTGAAGGCTCTGACGGTGATGTTGATATGCGAGTAAATTAAAACAAAAATGAACAGGTGCTTTTATTTATTTATTTTGTTTGCACATTTTTTTCCAAAGTAAACTTGGCATTTTTCACATGTTACTTCAAGACTAGTATTCATTATGTAAGTGTGTGTGTGTGTGTGTGTTGCAATTTATTCATATCATAGGCTTAACACAAAAACCTTACATTTAACATCTCTTCAGTCACATTTCATTGTCATTTTGGATTAGCCTACTTGTAAGGACCTGAAACAAAGGAACCTATTGTCACATATGTCACCAATGTGTCATTGAGTGGGCAGAATATATACCTCCTGGTGGCTACAAGCCCAAGTTCAAATTGACATAATATCTTTATATGATTAATCTCAGATATAGTATTTTTCTGGTAACTACATCTACATCAGCATTCAGGGACAAGACAGAGCCATCTCACTTAATTCACAACAGGCTGGGATATCTCACAAGAGACCCCGTATATCAAGACCAGTTCTGACCCTTGTGAAGGTTTTTTTTTCCAGAGGGCCCTGAGAACTCTTTTCAATTTGCTTCGGTTCCCACACCTACTGAAACAACCCTTAAACAGAATCCACAGATCCGCAAATCCAGGACTTTTTCTAAACAAGTTCTCAGGTCAGCAGCCCCCAAACTCTCTACTTCTTCTCATCCAAAAGAAAACAACAAGTGAAAAACAATGCGACCATTAAGGGTCTCTCTTTTTATGGAGAGGATAGAGGCGGCCAGCCACAAAGAAGGACCGGGCAGTTTTAGAGAGGGAATTGAGGCTGTTTTGGGGTCGACATGGCATGAAATTGAATAAATAAATGAAGAAATCCCCTCTTTGTGGCCCGAGTGCCGCGCAGCAAGAGAATAGCCTGTGGCGTCACCACAATGAGGGACCCCAGCAAACCTTACCAGACTTCTTTCTCTCTGAAGCTGTAATTCACATCTCTCTACCGTCAAAAACTCCCTTAGCTCCCCCTTTTACCCTCAAACCAGTCCCTCCCTTCTGTCTTCCAAGAGAAACCCTTTTTGGCAAAGCCGATCACCAAAACACAAAGTCTTCTTTGAGTCTTGTCCATTTTTTTCCCTCCTCCTCTCACTCACTTCCGCTTTGGAGGCCTTTAAACTTCTGAGCTCTTTGAGTGGCTCACATGGGCTCAAATGAAACCCTACACAGGGATGAGACACTGTCTTCATCACAGCGGACAGACAACATGTCCACAGGCTTCCTCAACAGAACTGGGCAGTATGATGACTATCATGGTTTGTAAATAATATTTGAACCACTGTGACAAAGTCATGAGTTGTCCTAAATATGACATGGAAAGCCATCTTTTTGTGTGCACATATGAGGAAACGCTCACATGGCAAAAGGCACATAGAATGTTTGCTTTACAAATCAAAAAATGCAATTATACCAACAAAACCCTCGCTCTTTAAATAGCAAATGACAAAGAAACATCTGATGCTGAAAAATAATCTAGAGACAATAAATTGTAAGAGCCCATCACATTGATCTGTTTGTTAGATGGACATCACAGGTGCTCTAATTATTTCCTACCAATGACACTGCAGTGGCAATATTCAACACACACCGCTGACTCCCTTAGGATGTTGCTACTATAGATACACCTAGTACAGCATTAATAAAGAAAACTATTTTTAAATTAAGTTTAAATCGAAAAGAAAATTAAAGTTGTAAGTCAAATAAACTCTTGAAATATCCCAGTTTTTGGATGCATCACCCAGCCCTACAGTGCACTATGGTTATGGATTTACAGAACAATTACAGTATAATGAAATGGTGTTATTATCATATGAAATTCACCATGATAGAAGGTTCTGTCCTCATCACCATACCACTCTAGTCCCCACAGCACCCGCTCTGCTGTATTTATGAATAGATTATGCACTATGTGAGCATGTGAACATTTAAGTGACACCTGTGCAAATGTCTGAGGCCAGATCTGACTTCACATGCCTCTTCAGACCATAAAACGTCAAATCTCACATGCAACATATGCATGTAGTCTTATTACAATGTCTACTCCTTTTGCTTGTTAGGTAAATTCTGTCACAGTTATTGAAACTCTCTTGGACCTGCCACTTGTAACACAGGTATATGAAAGAAAATACAGGAAAGCATCCAGCACTCACAGT
The DNA here is from genome assembly GCA_030068375.1 of Ostorhinchus rueppellii. Classification (NCBI taxonomy): domain Eukaryota; kingdom Metazoa; phylum Chordata; class Actinopteri; order Kurtiformes; family Apogonidae; genus Ostorhinchus; species Ostorhinchus rueppellii. The sequence goes on along the minus strand of JAQQZY010000027.1, from coordinate 30,352,655 downwards.
AACCTACAACCAGCATGAGAACAGAAACAGACAAAACTTTCAGTCCACTAAAGGGTAATATAAGTCTTCTAAACTGTACATCGGTCAACCTGTTTAAAGTTTTGACCTCAGTTTTTTTCCCCATGTCCATGCCTCTGCTGCCAGAATATTTTATCTAAGCCTCATAATACATCTCTTTAGCAGCACTGATACTCTGGCACAAGTTTGTCAGCAAGTGCTTTTTCTAAGGGTCTGTCTGTTGAGGGTTGACATGTGGGGATCTGGAGATAACATCATGGACCAGATTGCATAGACCATCTGGACATTTGGATGTGTGTTTGTTGGTGCAGACAAACGTCACAATCATAGATTGGATAAAGAGTATGGTAAGTGTGGTGCTGAGTGAGCCATCATAGACCTGTGAGGCTTCCAACATCAGGGAAAAAACACATGTAGCAGCTGATCGTGAAGATAATCCAGTTGAAGATCTCCTCACCATTCCATATTTTGAAACAAAGGGTACGACTTTTTATTTTATTTTATTTTATTGCAGTAATTTGAGAATTTTATAATCTGTTGTCAAAACACTCAAATCTGTTCCAATTAAATTAAATGTAAGATTTTAGTCATTTCTAAAGCCAGTACTGAACATTTGTGGTACATGTGCAGGATATTGTGAGGAAACTGTGGTTTAGAACAAACTCATGTATTTTATTTTGCAGACATAACATTGATGCAGAGTTCACTCTGCCACACCTGCCATTCAGCAGGACAGACATAAACAGTGCCAAGGGTGCAGACAAAGATAATAGTGGCAAAGAAACAAACAATTCCTTGCAGCACAATAATGGTCATTAAGTTTTACCAAGCAGAAGATTATAGAAAACACCCATTGGTTGGAGTACTGAATGACTGGACAGAACAGCAGAGTCTTCTCAAAAAGTCTCTCTTTCTGTCCAAACATTATAATGCAACAGACTTAAACTCCTTCAAAACTTCTCTTTTTGGCAGCTTCCAATCTGACCACAACTTGTGCTTCCATCTTTCTCAAAGTGATTCTGGAAGTAGCATTTTGACTTCATGTTAATACAAACAAAAGTACAACATGCATTGTGAAATTGATTCCTTGTGTTTGTTACTTGAGATGACAGTAAAACAGTACTGGTAAAATCCATGATCAAACAAAAAGCACAATCACTGACAAAAATTGTCGCTGGAAGCCAAATCCTCAAAGACTGGGGGGTTGTCTGCCCTGCCAAATCATTGTGCCATTTCCGAAAAATGTTTCCTGTCAGCATGTGCGAACAAAGTCATCCCAGTAATAGCTCATACATGTATGACTCAAGCCTTTAATATGCCACATTAGTTGGCAAACATGTCATCACATTGAACAAATGCCAAAATGAAAACCCCTTTAGCATTCAGGCCTAATAATGTGTCAGCAACTGTCACAAACACTTTAAAACTCTTTTAGTGACATATTGAGCAGCGTAAACACAGAGTTAAATAGCATAAAAAGCTGGAATACAGCTATGTCTAAACGTGGAAGTAGTAAGAACAAAAAATAATTTTAAGCAAACACACCAAACCCTTGTAATAACGTCACTGACTGTGACATCTTCTGCATCATAAAACATGAACCATAGAGAGTTTACAACAGTGTGTTGACGTGTGTTATGTGCGTATCTCAAATTCCTGAGAGCCAGGTTGTTTGAGAAGACCACGTTCTAACAAAGCTGGGCAACAGATGGCAAATTTGTTTAGTGTTGTTCCAAATGGCCATGCTTGGAGAAGAAAAGTGCAAATAATTAAGGACAGGTTATAGTTTTTAAAGGGACACATTTCCAGGCAGTGTCAAGACATTCATATTGTTGCAGAAACTGTGACAGAAATAGTCATGTAGAATCCAGGTAATTCCAATGTCTAAAAGGTGTCTGGAATGGGGGACTGCAGTTGTTAATTCAAGATTGTAATTTGTAATATCTTTAGTCAAGACAAACAACTAAAATAAAATAGCATCATCTTTGCTTATTCAAACTCAATATACCACTTAGTAACTCAAGAGGTCTAGTGAGGCATAGGAGAATCCAGTCTGCTTTCAGTCCAATATAGAGATGTAGCAGTGCTCAGAGGCATATTCTAAACCCTTTGTCAATCATGTCTACAGACAAGTAGTCTCCACAAGGAAACATAAGCACAACACTAAGTGCAACGCTGGCTGACGCATTTGCCAAATGACCATTATCACCACAAACACCACTTGCTCTCTGCAAGACACTGCATTCATGAACAGACATATGTGAAAATGAAGTTAACACTGTTTTGCACATTGCTTTGCACCACTAAAGAATGATGTGAAGTTTGAAGCTTGCAATGTTTCTTCTAGAGTGGTAAGTAATAGGTGTAGCAACAGTGTACACTATTTCATTGAGTCGTCTCATTGCAAAATTTACAATAACTTATGTTCTATAAATGTTATAACATTAATACCAACAATATGTATCGTTTCAGCATTGAAATTAACAATCAGGGCAGTGATAAATATTCAGTTGACTTGTGATAAATTATATCAAGTGTTTCGAGTGAGGTGTGGATGGATGGAAAATACTGTCAGAGGAAGATGTGATTTATTCAGTGCAACAGACTGCTTCACGTGGTCACCTGTCGATGATATTGACTATCTTAAAGGAATACGCCACCCCCAGGCCAAATTCAGTGTCTCCCCACAGCCCCCAGACCTAAGTAAGTGTGTGGAAG
>JAQQZY010000027.1:30325333-30343000 GCA_030068375.1 Ostorhinchus rueppellii | reverse complement strand
AGAGCGCAGACCTCCGCCAAGGCAGTGTTTGATCTTCATCAAAATCTAATCGATTTTATAAAGGAATGATACAAGGACCAATTGATTACATTTTGGTGAAGATCACACACTGCCTTGGCGGAGGTCTGCGCTCTCTGAGTGCTTTTCTAGTTTAGTGATAATTTTGGCTGTTGTTGCAGCTTGTGGCATGATTTTTCCCCCTTCTTTTCTTTTTCTTTTCTTTTTTAAATCCAATGTCTCTCATTCTTACATGTCTTTTATTCTCTTTTGATGTATTTTACATCATCTGGACAAAATGTACATGCACACATTTTAAAAAAAAATTAATTAGTATAAATATTATTATTATTATTATTATTATTATTATTATTATTATTATTATTATTATTATTATTGCCTTTTTTCCATAAATCTCTTTGAACTTGCTCAAAATTGCAAAACATTCCTAATCATTTTCAGGATTTGAACCATTTAAATGCTAGTTTAATGATTTGAATCATTATTTATTAGAATATACAAAAAAAATTATATTCCATATAATAAATAACAGGGGGGATGGTGGTTGATTAGAGTATTGGATATGTCAAAGATTAGCAACAAAACTGATTTGAATGCATTAGTATTTTTATGTAGTGTTACTCCCTTTACTCCCAATGACTCCCTTTGAATACCTTCATGGCCAAAAATGCCTCATATTTAACATTTTTACTGTATTCCACCATATTCAACCATTTTCCCACTGTAACCTAATGCATGAGATTCTTCTTTTTTTTTTAGTTACACATGATGGAGCTTCTTTACACAGAAGGTGAAGGGGACTACAAATGAAAACAACTGTCTTCACACTCCTTTTCCAACGGCCTGAGCTATAAAAGGCAACCTTGTGCAAAAACACAGGTGACAAAATGATTTGTCTCTCATGTCACTCAACTGCCATTATTTTACTCTCTTTCAACACCTTAAGTCTTATATCAAGCAAAGCCAATGGATGTAATGATAGGGAGGAGCATAGTGGGTGGCATGGGCTCCGACAGCTTTCAGATGACTACAGGAAATGCAATCCAAACTTTTCTGATCAATCTTTTGAAGCCTGCCTTTATCTTTTTGCCAGAAATGGGTTTTGGGGATGGGGAGGAGGTCAAAGCATGCCCCCTCTATTCCCTGGGCTATTCTGTAACACAAGATAAGCAATGACTGGCCCATGTGCAACTCAGAAAAGACGTAGTGCCACAGATACCAAATGTTAACAAATAAATCTATTTAAATCAATTCTATAAACTTCAGATTGTGCCTAGTTCTTCAAAACGTTCAGTCATGTAGGCACATGTCTAAACAAGCTTTTATTTCAATGGTTTAAAGAGTCTTACAGGATGAACAGAATTATTTAAAGAACTTTGAGGAAGCTACAAGCACGTGACAACCAAAGAGGAATAGAGAACCATGACCATGTTTGACAGATGTTGAAATTAGACCACACACAGACGAGTTAACAAACGACACAAACATAAAAACACTCCGGTAAGTAGCTCAATGATGACATTTTGTAGCCGACCCTAACCTTTTGTCCTACTTGTTGAGAACTTAAAAGGGATTTTCTATACTGAATGCCGTAATAATACATAATAATAAAGTCATATTGTTGGCCCGAGTAAATGCAGCCAATTTGGTAGTAGGCCAGCCAATGACTGTCTGAGCGGAGCACAAAAAACACCTGCACTGTGCAAGTAATCCAGAAATGACAAGATAAGGAAGAGGACAATGAAACATTACAAACAGTAGAAGTGACAAACTGAATTGTCTCCTGCAGGTAGAAGCTATTTAAACTCACACAGCACTGGTGGCAAAAAGGAGATCTGGCTTTGTCAGGACGTTCATTCATTAAAAGGCAAAAAAAAAGGGAATGTCCAATGACTGAGTAAATAAGTGTTTTTGCTGATAGGTGGTGAAATGATTTCTTATCTGTCTGAAATAAAGAGGAGTGGTGGGAGTGTTGAATGCTCATGAATAACCATTGACTTGCAAAACCAGTGTGAACTGTGCTCTCCTTCGACTGTTTTAAGGCAGCCTTAGCACAATAGAAAGGTGAGAATGATGCACCCTGTATTCATGTCTATGTGGGGGGAAGGAAATAAACCCATGCATTAATGCAAATTTACCTTGGTGTGCTATCAGTAATAGATTACATTATTTGGAATAGGAGAGCAAGGGACATGCGACGTTTATCAGCAGCAGCTTCCTTCATGTAATGGAAAACACCAAGCTGACAACAATAACAGGCGTAGCAAACCAAAAGATGTCTAACTTCTGCATCCTGTCTAAATAAGCCAGCAACACAGAGAAACAAAGTTAGCGCTCAGAACAGTTGACAAAACGCTACCCTGAACCCAAAATACATTCTTGTGGTTTCTCGTCATGTCCAACCTTTAAGCTGCAGCAGACTTTATATACAAGTTTAATTTATTCTGTAACTCGTCTCAGATGGCTTACAGCATGGATGCCGAATCGAAAAACGTAGCTTGTGACTTGCTAAGGTGCTGTTATTCGTCATGTAAACATATGCGTAAAACAGGCAGGTTTAAATGGACGCGTTTATGACTGGAGTTTGGCGAGCGCGATCCGCAGCAAAGTGAGATGTGATGTCAACGCTTACCGACTGAAGGAAAAGCAAGGTCCGGACGTAATCCCTCTCGGTGTTCAGAATTTCATTTAAGACACAAAGCCTGAGTCTCTGCTGTCGGTCAGAGTCCTTGGTGGCGTGGATCCCGTTCTCCAGATGCCTGTCTTCCTCTTCCATGATGGTAACACAACCTCCCAGAAGAGTCACTACTACCTACACAAAATAGTCTTCTTTCCCCCCAAAATATCCACACTTTGCTGAAGTTCTTCCTTCAGTCCATTTTACAGCAGCAAGTTGTAAGACCTCCCCGAGTGGTGATGCGCAATGCACCACACACTGGAAATAAAGTTCACCAAAAGTACCAAACAACGAGTGCAGAGCTGCCGGGGCTGAGTAGCTCCAACACCAGCTGAGAGCAACAGTGGATACGACCAGAGCAGAGACACGACAGAGAAGAGGAGGAGGAGGAGAAGGAGGGACGAAGGGCAGATACTCACAAGGACCGTGATGCTTCTGAAGAGCACGCGAACACCCCAAACACCGCACACATTCACTGCATGTTAGTACCAAACGTGTGCACAAACTGGGCTTTAACTCAGTAGATCAGAGGTGTCAAACAAATTTTACTTCAGGTTCCACATTCATCAAACCTGCTTTCAACTGTGACTGACCAGTAAAATAACATCGAAAAAAGTTAAATAACATAATGAAAATGTGTACATCTGCATAGTATGTTTTAATGCTATGATTTCAACATTATTCCTCATTATATTTACAAACAACTCACGTCACAGTGGATCTGCAAAAAAGTTACACAAAACATTCAGTGATCTACAAATACACAAAACGTTTAGTAACTGACAGAGTATTGTTAAAATAGCACGTATTTCTCTGTTTCATATTTATTCAAATTATTCACTTTTTTGCGAAATGCAAACATTTTCAAGTTATTTTACTTTTTTTGCACTAAAACAGAGAAAATTTTGGAGTTGTCATCATTTATAGATCATTATGATTTCTGGTCAGACTCACTTGAGGTTAAATTTGTATGTGGCCCTTGAACTAAAATGACTTTACCATCCTTGACTGTTTCATTCACGTGCCACGTTAGACACCACTGCAGTAGATGAACACTGCACACACATAAACGACATAAATTCAGAGACATATTACCACTAGAGCGAAATTAGTAAAACTCAAATCTCTTAAATGATCATTAGCTTTCTTAGTGACATAAAAAAAATAGTAGGCTACATACACACATGGAAAAAAGACACCCTTGTTTCTGTGGCCATTTAGAATTCAAGTAGTTAAACTGCTACTAATAACATTTTATTATTTTTGCCTACCTTTTTATCAACTAGTTTAAAAGCCTTTCCGATATTTTACATTTTTAACGTCTCGCTCCAATATATGATGCGACAAAGACTAATTTATTTACAATACAAAACGTATGCTAGTTAGAAAAACTGACGGAAAATTAGAGTACGTATCTACATTTTACAGACCTTCATGGTATTATTATTAAACTACACATATTTACCTCTTACAGCCAAATGCTGTAGGAAGGGAGAGGTCGCCCTCTGTTGGACGCAAGCAGCCTTGAGCTGTGAAGCCAGTGCTAAACAAAAAAAAATCTCGACAATTGAATATCAAATATTTCATGTATGAAAACAAGACGTTTTTTGATCACGTGGACAGAATTTTTCACGTGTCTCGTGCGGTTTGATTAGGATCTCGTGATCTGGGATGTGATTGGATAACGGGTACTTTTTTCAGCCAAATCAAAAAGCAATAAGACAAACAGTCATTCACATTGTCATATGCACATTGTTACCAGTAATGAAGGGCATTTTGATGTGTTTTGTGCGTAAAAGTACCTGATAGTACCACATAATTACATGTCATAGCAGAACAAGTTCCAGCGACATAACATAGGAGTAATGGCTACTTTCACAAATCTTACCCCGTGTGTGAGTTAGATACACCTCTTACTCCAGCCTGTCATTTATGCCACAGGCTTTGTACGTGATTGTGTTGCAATACAACTTTAACTCTAAGTAATGGCTCCATTATAATGATGATGTCAAACTAAAGTCTATCTTCTGGAGCCAATGAGAACATGTCAGTCATATAAAAACAGTAAACATATAGTTACTTTGAATTTTTTTATACATGATCTGAAAAAAGTCAAATATTAGGATGTGAAAAATTAAAATGTCAATAATAGTTTTAATTGATGCATGTTACATTCAATACCCATGGTGATCCTCCCACACATAATTGCATACATACATAACGTCTTGCCATCTCGAATGAGGAACGCAACAGACAACTTGTAAATGCCTTACACTATCATATATTTACATATTATCCTCCACTTCTGTACATGGCAATCCTTAAATATGATCAAACATCAGAGGAGTAACATAAGATACAATGTATGACTGATTGTGTGTAGTTTCTTTGAAGCATATTTAATGTACTTTTTCCTTCCAAAAAAGGCATGTGCATAAAGCACAGTCATAGAAAGTGAGTCACACAGTTAGACATGATCGGTTAAAAACTCAACAATGCCTCTTCTTCATTCATAGTTCACAAGATAAAACTCTTCCTTCAGCAGGGTTGTAAGTACAAAAAGACATGTAAAAGTAACCAAAGGGAATAGAAAATAAACAAAAATGTGCTCAGTGCATTAAGACTTTCCAATATATAACAAAGAAAACAAGAGGTGGTTGCCCTGTTCCATAGCTGTGATAAATAAATTCACATTGTTACAGGCAAGACAGTGAGAGAGGGCTTGAATCAAAACCAGTACAGTTAGTAAACAAAAGTGAAGCAAAAAAAAAGTTACTAAAACACACGTGAAGGTAAAACCTTTCATTAAATTCGATTCGACTAGCAGTTCATTGGTTTCCTTCTGGGTTTAGAGTAAAAAAGCCTATAACAAAAAAAGGTACAGCTTTGATGAGCCAAAAAGCAAGTCATATATAACGTCGTTAGCTACATTGAGTATTTTGGCCTTGTAATCAATAACCATATATTTGTTTGGAGGAGCAAGACACTTCGACTGTGTTATGGTTCTGTTTGGTATTGTCTTCAAAACTTAAATCACTGTGTTCATTTTCTATTAGCTCTGCAAACTCCAGAAGGTCTGTAACTGCTTTCATTATCAGTAAACTCAAGTTTCTTGTGTAAAGAGTAAAATAATATGATTATGACACTCAGATTTATCGTTTGCTTAAAGTGACAGAGTTCAGTTGTAAATGCCATCGATAAGGGGTTCTTGAGTCAGTGGGACTCTTTGTAGTGTCAATGACTGGCTAAACAAGCATACATGAGGCTGACCACACACACGCACGCACACACACGCACGCACAAACAGTGCAGTGTCTGATGACATGAGATGACATTCAGACTGGCACAGAGACAGCGTCTGTGTCAAAAAAAACCAAAACAAACTAAACCCATCAAAATACAGTAAAACACTATGTATGGTGTGGAAAATTCCAAACTCTAAAACAGCAGAATCTGCATGCTCAGTACACTGCTGCCATGGCCAAATGAGAAGGAAGACGTTAGCAGGAATGGAAATGACAATTTGTCATCAAATCAGATCAATCAGATTATGCTCTTTTGATAGTCTTTTCTCTCTTTAAACCACCTGCTTTGAAGCACAATTTTTTTTTTTTTGTTTGTTTTTTTTTTTTACAATATTTATCTCCTTGGCAAGTACCCGACTGCAAGCCTTGTTTTGATTAAAACAAAATCAGATATGCAGATCTGGATTTTTAGACACACTTTGTATTATCAAATCATTGTGACATTAACTCATATCACAGGGTTTAAAGGACAAACTTTTTTTTTACAGTTTCAGAAAGGCCAACAATGGAACTATTGTATTGCAGTTAAAGACAAAGCAGAAACTCTTTTAGCCACAAAGCGTGAATCTAAATGAGGAGAGACAGTCACTGTTGAACTAGAGTCGTTCAAATCTTCAACAAGCGGCTGCACCATAGAAATGGAGCTTTTTCCACCTTGGCATGGTTTTTGACACTTTGCTCTCGTAGTCAAAGGCAGACAGTGTTGATATATGTATTCATATAAATAACAAAATAGTACAGTATAAATATAAAGATTCTGTGTGTGTGTGTGTGTGTGTGTGGTAAATGGTGTATGAGTATAGCATAAGAGTGTGTGTGTTGTGTGCGCTTGTGAGCCAGTGTTAGGACAGGACGGGGAGCAGAGGGGAGGTTAGAGGTGAGGCTTTCCCTCCCCCACTTCATGGAAGAGCGAGGTGTAAAACTCGGGCTCCAGTTGCTTGTTGCGGTAACGCTGGACAATCTCAGTTATTTTCTGCTTCCGCCGCACATGAGGAGGGTTGTACGAGTCACTTTCCAGACGCTTCCGTCGGCACACATTGATGACCGTCTGACGCACGAGGAACCCTGAAAGAAGGAAATAAAACAATCAGATGTGATCATTAAACATGTGTATCTAAATACTTTCATGTTACAAACATGAAAAACCTGAATTTGACAGATGTCAGGTAATCATATTAATTCTACTTGGATATTCTGAAATGGGACTTTTTTCAAAACACCATTTTACCATCGAGATGTATAGGACATGCCAATGTTATTCCAGTTTTAAAGGGGATGTTTTGGACATGTATATAGCACATTCAGAATAACATTTCAGTTTGGGTACTTAAACACATCCTCAGCAGGTTGTGTTTAAATACACTCAACAGAACAGTCCACAATTCCTGTCAGGAGAAATTCACCGAGTATTGAATGTTAGTATCGGGTTTGACATAAACAGGTTTTCAGAAATGCTCAAATGTCACATAAAAAAGGGAGGCTGTGTTCATAGAGGAAAATATTAACCACCACAGAAAAAAAATACAAGAAAAACATGTATTCGTGTCATCAGCAAAATGATTGGAATATTAATTTTAAAAATGTATTGTCATGCCTGTTTTAGGATTTTTAAAAAATTTTTTAATCAGAATGAGTGGCATAAAATAAATAGAGTCTGTGAGCAAATGTATGAAAAAGACCTCGAGTCAAAGAGAAAATCTAATAGTTTTATTACAAAAACAGTTACATTTCAATATCTGAAATTAAACTACACCATCTACTGGCCACTTGAGCAACATAAAGTAGACCAGTCCTTGAACCTTAATGCATGAACTGTTTAGACTCACAAATTTAATCTGAAATGAAAACTTTGTGGCGAAAAAAACCCATCAAATTTTACATTGTTAAATAATAATGAGGCCTAGCTTAATGGTTCAGTAAGTGATATTTAGTGATACATATGGGTTATATTGTAGTTTACAACATCACAGCTACATGTTAGTGGTTACAGGGATATCAACTGTAGTTCACACTCAAATATAGTAGGTGAATTCTCTTAGAAGCCCCTATAGTCACACACTGGATCCTGCATTGAGGACAAAATTAGACTAAAATCCTTTTAAGACTGACTGAATTCCACTAAACTTCCCGGTAATATCCTCGCGTCCTTGTGCTGTACAGTGTGCGGGGTAAGTAGTCGGATTAAGTTGGAGACAGGCGGCCTTTCAACATTAAACCTCACTTTTATTAATGAATGTGATCAAGGTTTATGACACTACTCATTATTCCACAGCCCCAGCAGGAGGTGGCTTTTATCCATACATCGGATAAGTACTCTGCCTCCTGTGCAGTGTGCTCTTCAAGGCAGGTCATCAACATCCTATGAAAGCTGGCTGTGAGTACATATTTCAGCAATCCCACAAAGAATTTTCTTAATTGTCCTCTATTGATTCATGCATAAGATCAATTGTTTTTCAAGGTACACAGACATAAAAGAATAGTACTATTGATAGTCTTTAATGAAAGCATTGTCCTGAAAGCATGTATAACCTCGAAGCAGTGTGACATTAGTTCAATATGATTACCAGTACATACCTGCAGCAAACAATTATGCTTTAAAGTAAAAAAAAACAAACAAAAAAAAAACTAATGGACTAAAGGGAGTATGCGTTTAGTGAATTACAACTAAAATAATGTTTGCATGTTATCATTTCAGTTCAACTCAACATCAATCTGAATGCATTTTCTGCCGAGAACCTTTCAATGCATTAAAGACTGTCAAATCAAAAAGGAGTTCTGTTTCTGTTACCTAGAGCTCTGCGGCTGACCACCATGCCGTCCACCAGGGGGATCACCATACCAAATTTACCCACAGCTCCGTGCAGCCGAATCCTGAAGAGTCCCGTCTTCAGAGGGTGGATGAAGATCAGAGGAACGTCCTTCTCTAGTAACCCTGACCTGCAATGCCCATCGCAAACACAGGGCGGGAAGAAGACAGCATAATAGGTAACAGGTCTCAGCTTGTGATTCCACTTCTGAGTTTATAGAATGTCTTCAACTATGGCAGCTGTGTTTACGAATACACAGCTGTGGTATTATAAGGCTGAAATGTTAATTGTTTTTATTTCGAGGTTTGTCAAGCTTTCGTTTAGCTATAGAGTGTGTTTTTGCTTTTCCAGGTATTATGAAGAAAGCCTTTGTTTGTAGAAGCTGAAAAAGGTAGGATGAAAAAATGCATGACTTAGCCACTCCTCTTTTTGTGCAAACTAGCTTGTGAGTGTGTCAATAGTCAGACATATGCCATTTTTCAATTTTCAGTCAATTATGAGGTGGTGAGAAATTTAAATTCCACTGTTTACAAAATTATGACCCAATCCACCCCTTAGCCCTAACCCTTGAAATGGAGCTGCAAGGGGTATGGGTTGAAACATTCCCCTATGAAATGGGACAACACATAGCGACCTGTAACGTCATCAGCAGTCATCAATGCATGCTACATCAATGCTATAAACAGATGCGAAAACTTTGTTTCTATAAATATTCTCCATGCAGTCAGCAGCTGTAACTGTCTGTTCCATGGGCTTTGGTCATCTTTTTACAGCTATCAACTGTAAACAGCAAAAATGTCATCTGTAACACACCAAAACGACATTAAACAGTCCATCATATAATTCAGTTATTTACGCCAAAAGTTACGTTTGCGTGTTTCTTTCATCACTGCTGCTCATTTTTACTGTGTTTACTTCAGTCTTGCCAATGATCCTAACAGAATAATGTGAAACTCCCCTTCATTTGTAGTGTGGTACTGGAAAATCTCAGTTTTGAGGGTTATACAGTCCTTTGCTTCCATCTAATTGAGAATCGGGACATCACGACCCCTTCACGTGAACATGCAAAATGGAGGGGTACAGGTAAGGGTTAAAGCCAAGGGGTGAATTGGGATTCAGCCCGTGTCTTCACTGCTAGCTTTTGTTTTAATCCTAGCTTTTTTAAATCACATCATGTCATGTCTGTAATGCTTATTTATTAGGATTTGGTATTTATGAAACATAATGAGATTTATGGACAGCAACAATTTTTATAGTTAAGATACAGTACATGGTACATGTATACATAGTTTGATGTCCAGGCCCAACCATTGCTACAAGCGCTAAAACTACTTGGACTAAGTGTAAGGTTTTTATCCCAACTAAATTTGTAGACATAACAATGTAGGTCATAATTTGCTAAATGAATAAGTGATGCTTGTATTTAGTACCATTTCATGCAAATGCCCATTTTACATATACAAAGAAGTTCACAATAACAACTAACACAAAACAAGTGAGTATGAAAACATCACATGGCATATGCAGAATCTTCCTGTAAGTGGCTTTATTGTTGCACCCTCACACTCTTAATTGTGGTCACAACTCTGTAATGCAACTCCTTTCTTGCCTGTTGTTGCACGCACTGCATATGCCAGACTTCCTGTTTTTGGCTCTGTTTCTGCTTGTTCGTTATGCAGACCCATGCACACGCTGTTTATTTTTGAAGATCTGTTGCTCGTCAGCACCTGACCAAAAGCAGCTCGTGTATTGTGCTCTCCTCCAGCTGACTAGCAAAAACATTTTAGTGCCACCTTCACAGTACCTGCAGGACGTGCTGTTGCTCATGCTTGCTTCCAAACCCGTACTGGTTTCCGCCAAGAGATCGGACAATGGGAAGTTCTCTAGAAACACAAATGAAGAATGTTAAGAGTAGGCTGGTAATTACATATTTAAAAAATAATAAATTAATCCTCCAGTTGCACTGATTAATTACAATTAATCACTTTTCCCTTGTAATAATGGCCTTTTGAGTGTTAAATTGCTTAATTTTTGCAGGACTGGTATTGAACGTTCACAGCTGATCTGTCTTTTATATGCAATAGGGTAATATTTCAATAGTCGACAAGTCATCGACTACTGTAACGACTAGTCGATTAATGTGATTATGAACAGCAAGAAAAAAACAATGGCTCTTATGTTTATTGCTGCAATAAAATACTTTGTTTTTCCTTTAACAAGAACATTTTGGGCACAATTAAAATGCATAAAGTTTGTTTGTTGAATATTGAATTGAATATTTGTCAAATATTGCAAGTGCTAGTAAAATACTTAGTTTCCCTTAAACAGAAGTGCATTTTGTGCACAACCATTACAGTGCCTAACAAAGTTTGTTAAACAACTAAATATTCAAGAGTTGCACTCAGCAATTAAGTAAACATTTTTTTTCAAAAAAAAAAAAAAAAAGTGCTGTAATGTAGACTACTAAATTAGTTGACTAATTTTGCTGTGAACTATTTGTCAACTACACTGCCCGGCCAAAAAAAAAAAAAAGTCATACATGCAATAAGGTTCATAGTATTTTTTACATCCATAGTTGCACTCATTTCTGATTATTGATGATGGAGAATTAGGCCGGCGCATCAAGTCTTCATCACATCCTGAATGCGAGTCTGGGCTTTATGTTGGCTAATCCATGTGTGTAAATTAAGTCTTATTCTCCCTGAACCATTCTGTCACCTATCTGATGATCCTGATCAATCCTAGCATTGTCCAATCTGTTTGACATTAGAGGACACTCACTGCAGTTAGAGTTCAATAACCTGTTACAGCTGAAACATTATTAAGCACTGCAGTATTTACCCATGAAAGGATCTAAACTATTTACCGAGTTAAATCCAGTGAACGTCTCCTGTAATCAAATCCAAAGGTGATTCAGTGAAATATTGCATGTGCAACTTTTTTTTTTTGGCCGGGCAGTGTATGTAGTTGTTGCAGCCCTAATGTGCAAAAGAAAAAATACATAAAGCAAGACAAGGATTAAAAGACTTGCTCACCAATATCATCAAAGCGTTCCACCCAAACCACAAACACCTTTGTCTCAGGACCCAGAGGTGGAAAAGACTTTCCTGTTGATGACCTCTTGTTCTTCACCAAAGGACTCAGCTGCAAGTTTGAGTGAATTTTAGTGAATATTCTTCCCAATATACAGTTGAACACAGGCAGCAAAGGTGCACACATTCTCTTCACAAGTGGACAGACATAATGGTTTTAAAAAAAGGACTGACAGAAGGGGCAAAACTGATTCAACTCCATTACTGCCTTACAAATGAAAAACTACAGGCTCTGACACTCAAAGCATCAAGTGAAGAGTAAGCCTTTATCATATTTTTTTTTCTTGTTACATCTTAGATTAGTTTTTTGTCAGATTGCACTAATGTAAAAATAAGCCTAAAATCATTGAATTGACGACTACGTGTGTTTTCACTGTTACATTTTTTTTTTTTACATCACCACCAATATCCTTTTTAACTTCTGTCACTGATGACATTTTCAGAATTGACATTTTACATGATTTACCAATTTAACAATGTTTTTGTGGATAACAGTTTTCACAACAATAAATACTTGAGTAAATTAAGGATAACTGAAAACATCCCTTGAATACATTGATATGTATTTGTGCTTTACTTTACTTTCCACCTCTACAAGCTCCTCCTACCTTTTTGGCAGACTCTAGATTTTCTGAATGGTTGGGGAACAGCTCCAGTGTGAGATTGGGTTGTTTGAGTAAACCAGGCATGAGGTCCGAGGTGGAATCTGCCTCCACAGTGGAGTCACTGTGTACTGATGACTCCTCTGAGAACAGCAAAGGAAAAGCTTTAGAAGCCCTAAATCTACTAATGGTTTTGTATGATATTTAATTGACCTGCAGGGTTACTGACCAGAATTCTCTGTTAAAGATGGGACAACAAAGGCAATTTCTGTCAAAGCATCAGCATAGTATAAAACCTTCTTCTCTCCATTGAACACTGAGCCTCCTGTGTCCTCAGGAGTTGCTGCTTCTTCTGCAGGAACCACAGAATTCAGGTGACCCAAAAAGAAAGAAAATTCAAAATAAGTAAAAATTGAGCATTGATTTGATTCTGTCCTGATATCTACATGCACACACTGGACTGGAGATATCCATAGTCACTAGGGCTGGGTATCATGACTAATTCCCTTAATCAATGTGATTTTGATTCATAAGGCTCTGAATCAATTAAAGGAGTGCAAGAACACATTTTTTGACCATTAGAAATTGATCTTTGAGCCTCAATAATGCCATGCATAAATGTGTGGGGCTGAAAACACCCCAGGAGCACTGCTAGAGTGCCTAATACAAGGTCATAAATAAGCCTTGCAATGAAACAGTTCGTCTTTCCCACCCACACTGCAAGTTCATGAATATTGAAATGAGCTGCGTGCTGATTGGCCGGTTTACCCAAAGGCTGATTGGCCAGTATATCCTGAAAGCTGATTGACCCAATCCAATGGTAGCTAAAGCTACATTAACTGGGTTTACTGCTGAAGTCTAGGTGTACAGTGGCACTAGAGCAAATTATCAACAATGGATCTATCCGGAACACAGCCATATATGTATGAACTTGAATCAGAATAAGGTTCTGATGAAGGCGAAGTGCAGCCGACTCCCCAACAGTTGGAAATGAGTGTGTCAGATTGGTAAGTTTTATCATGTACATTCCCTATTACAGCAACTGTGCAAAGTCAGCTGTAATAACGCTAGTATTACAAAGTCCCTGCACACATCTACATACTAGCAACGGAAAAGTAGTTCAATAAGAATTGTTACGTACGGGTATGCCTATTTTGTAATATAATGATTCTGTCAAATATATATATTTCCCCAGTCAACGTTTTCAATCGATATAATGACAAAAGGTGACTGATTGCATTAACACAAAGGGTCCACAAACAGGAAAAAAAGAAGACGTATCCTTAATCCTAGCTGGCCGTTTGTCATACAAACTAGTCACAAAAATGTAACGATATGTCAAATACCGATAGCAGTACAGATAGCTAACCAAATCATAGTCCAGATACTATGGCTAAAAACTGATCTTACCTTAGCTGAAATCATTAACACACAAAACACACGGATCGTTGGCACAGATTCTGGGTTTAGTTTCAGGCACTGTGCAAAGCCAGCTTGATACCGTCCGAGGTTAGAGAAACAATCTGGGGTGAAGTGGCCAGAGCAAACTACTAACCTCAGACTGAAGTTTTGTGGAACGCCGTTGTAAATAAACATCAACCATTCCCGCTGACAATTAGGTTCTTGGGGAAGTTTGTGTCAAGTCTTGACCTGCACCATACATCCTGGAACATTCCATGCATGGTCTGACATTTCTTAGTCGTTTTCGTCTCCTCATAAACTGCTGTTAGCATTCGCTGGAGTTAGTTTACGCTTCTTCCATATGCCCACATTACAGTGGGTTGGGACATGCAAATGAGAGGGTGTGTATCCAAAAGGGCTCTGCCCTTATACATAATATCGCAGCTCTGTTCAGATTGGCCCGTTTTAACAGGGCTATTTCTAGTTTAACTTTGTATATGAAAATGGGTGGGAGAAGGCAGTGAAGTTTTTGGTGTGGTGCTTTGGACACCACTAGCAGCCTAAATTCAACAACAAGGTAAATGTGGTTTTGAATTCTAGGATCCCTTTAATTCTGATTCGATTTCAGTTTGATTCAGTATTGACTGATTCAGATTCATTTAGTGATACCAAAGTATAATTTTGAGCTTTACTCTGATTATTTGACTACTGCAGCCATGCCACACAGAATCAATATTGGTATTATAAAGGAAATAAATATGACATTTTTAGCAGTAAATAGATGAATCTGTTCTTCAATAATGAACAGGACAGAAACATTACCCTGTTTCTACACTGGCGCAGAATGGACTTCTTCATCATCTTTATTCTGATTTATGGCTGGTAACTTCTAGCCTTTAGGCACATTACTACCACCTTGGTGCACTGCAACTAATTTTGGCCCCCCTGGGAGATAATCGTGTTGAGCCCTTGGTACAAGAAAGTCACTGGAGGGGGAGGGTGGGCGGTACTTCATGAATGCCACTTTATTATTCCTCTCACTCTGCACTTGGGCATAGGTGATCAAAGCTAACATTTCTAGAATGACCAGCTTCCACAACCCAACTCCAACGGCTAGGTCCTCCAAACTGCAGGTTCAACTTTGAGGCTGAGAGGACATCCCGCAGAGGGGTTTTCCCCACCCTTCTTACGCATCCCTCCCGCACTAGAACCCTCGCAAGTGAGACCAAGAGGCCCTGTCTCCACAAATAGCTCGCGAGACAGAGCCGGGCAAATTTCTACATCGGCGGTATCTGGGTCAAGTACTCATGGTCCTGCTCTGAAAAATCGATCTCATCCACTATTAATCAATTATGCAAAATCAAAAAGAAATCGATCCAAAGTCGATCACATCAATTTTTTTACCCAGCCGTAATAGTCACAATGATACACAAGCTCACTCTTCCTGTGACAAATGAAGTGTTTTGCCAGTCATGAGCATTCTGTATAACGTGGCACTGAAACGTCAAAATGAAGTGGACACTAGTAGAGTGTGTAATATGATTAAAAAAAAGAAAAAAACAACAACTAATAAACAAAAAATACTAAGTGTTGACAGGCCATATATATATATATATATATATATATACACACACACACACACAGTATTTTATTGATTTATCAGTCCAGTGCTGTTTTTACACCATTTTAGTTTGCACAAAAAACTTGCTCTTACATTCTGCAACTGTTTCATGCACGTTGATTATTTTATAGAGTGCATGAACTTGTATCAATCCCTTCATTGGGGTTTTTACAACTATATGAGCAGCACTTTGGAAACTCTCTGGTTTAAATGGGCTATATAAATAAAGTGGATTGGATTTTGTGAATGTTCTACTATGTGCATAGAATATTTGGTTCATTTTTTATTACCTGTCTGTTGTATATCATTAGTGTCAGAGCAGGAGTTGAGAGACCAGCTGGTATCCAGGTGTCCTGTCCACCCTGGGTGGCGTCCTACATCCACAGGCCAGCCTAAGGACAGCAGGAACTCCAAGAAGTGGGGCTGGACACTACTTGACGACTCCACATTCTTCAGGATCTGATAACACAAGCGGACAAATTCAATTCACACAGCTACATACATTTATTAGTATTTAGATAAAAAGGAATCACTAAAACTCTGAAAATGATTACCAGACTTTTTAAACTAAAATAAAGTCCCTTTTGATTCCACAAAGGATTCCAAAACGAAATACAAAGTCTGCTTATTTTCCTGTACCGCACTATTTTCAGTCTCACCTCATGGCTGCTTTTCTGTCCGGCCCTCACATAGAAAATAAAGACAGTGTCAAATGGTCGGCAGGGAAGCAGGTCCAGGTAGCTGATGTCATCAAAGAAACCAGGTAAAGATGACTCCAGGCCAATCAAATGAGGAGGTAGACGACTGTTGTTTGGCTCCTGTCAATCATCAGTGAGGAGATATGTGTCAGGAAAGATGTTTGATTAATAGATCAGATTAGTCCAAAATCAAATAAAGAAGTCTAATTTGCATAGAGCAGTACTTCTTAACCTGGGGTATGCGCCCCCCAGAGATCCTACGAGGGCCCAAACACTTTGTCTGCATTGAGGTTAGAAGTTGTGAAAATTCTATTTGTGTATGTTAAAGAAAAAATACTTCTACACTAGGGCTGCACAATATATCGAAAATGTCACAACGCAATATCAATGCTTGTGATCGACATACCGCAAAGATTACTTAATTTTGATAAACATCGCCTGCATTTAATGTGCTGTGCGTTCACAATCTGAATGACAACAAATTTGACCAATTAGATGCTGTTTTGCTGCCTGAGAAGCCTGCGACTTTTTTTTAACCATCACAAACTGCTTTTCTGATGTGCCTGAGCAGAAGAAAAAGGGTTTGAACTCTTGCGTTGAACCTTGTTAGTTCTGTAGTTAACAGCTGCAGTCTGTTCATCAGTCATATTTTGTCTTAAGTTCTTGAAGACGACTGTACACGGACGTAAATTATCACTTCATGTACTTTCCACTGAACTGAAGAGAACAGACAGATCAACAAAATATGAAGATGCAGAATCACCTCATTAAAACTTTATTGTATATCATGTGGCTGTATAAAGATCCTGTTAAGCAGATGCAGTGGGTACTAATTAACTACGATGCTAACTTTCGCTAACACCAAACTTCCTTATTTTCTAAGATGTCCCAGAGTCCATAAAACACATCCAGCTATCATACTACCAGTTCTTCTGTAATAATACAGTGCAGAAGTAGAGGATGAAGTTGTAAGTAAAGGTACAAGTACTAAACAGCTAAGAAAATAAGGAAGTTTGGTGCTAGCAAACGTTAGCATCTTAGCTAATTAGCCAGTCAGCCATTTGCTTTGAATGCTGCACATCTCAGATTGTTTGGACCCTGAAGCAAGAAAAGGTGTGATGGTTATGTCATCACATACCATCCTCATTAAGCACATGGTGTTTTGGGTGGAGAGTCATAGTGATGCATGAAGGTAGTGAACTGAGCGAGGCAAACAAGTCCCGATTCTGCAACACTTTCTTGGCTCAACAAATTAATGGTTAGAAAAAGGTTAGCAGTTTAAGTTGAGACATTGCAGTTGGAGTTATATGACTATGTTTTTTCCCCAATAAAAATAATGCTGGAAACAATCCACTTCTTTTTTTAATTGTCTGCATCAGTCTATGTTGACAGCAAGTAGAGTGAAGAAAAACAAATATTTAAATATGGGAAGTCATATTGTTATCA
>JAQQZY010000027.1:30313876-30325233 GCA_030068375.1 Ostorhinchus rueppellii | reverse complement strand
GGAAGTCATATTGTTATCACAATATTGAGTAATGTTGTTGCGCTGGCAAATGGGGGGGGGGGGGCATTGGACACAAGCGAGGGGGGGGGGCTCCAAGGAAAAAAGGTTAGAAACTACTGGTGGAGAGCAGTGTTTCCCAACCTGTGTGCCGTGACAAAACATCAGGTGTGCCATGAAAAATGATCCAATTTCACCTGATTGGTTCTGTAAGCAAGCAGTGTGCTATAGATCCATACAACTGCACACACCAATGATCCGCTCTATAACAATAGTCTCCTCTTTCCCTTTGCAAAATAAAAGTGAACTGGCCCTGTTGATAAAACCCCCACAGTAGTGATACACATGTTAGCAGGTTACCCATGAACCCTGGGCATCCAGATGGAGTGGGAGGGATATGCCTCCTATCTATACTCTTATACAATGGACCTCAATCCAGGGAGGTGCATCCAAGGGATCACTGGTGCACCCCTCTGAGCTTTCTTCTTCCAAACGCCCCACTATATGGGGGGTGTTCGGTAGACTTTGGTAGAGTTTTGGTAGACGCCCCAATTCTTCTTTGGCACCCCCCACCAGAGGGAGAGACTCAGAGCTGTTGAGGAAGAATATCAGCTTTGTGTTCAACTAAACAGGCCCAGGTTTCACACTAAGTAAAGGGAAACTAGAATTGCATTATATTTCAATAAATATCATTTTTATGACATCTTTATTTGGTGCTGTGCCTTGTGATTTTTCTAATGTCAAATATGTGCTGTGGCTCAAAAGAGGTTGGGAAACACTGGTGTAGAGAATACTGTTGAAACACATAAAATCAGTCTACTGAAAAACATGACATGGGAATCAGAATAAATTCCACTGAAGACCTCTGGGATGACTTTAGTTATTTTAGTTATTTAGTGTTGGCAGAAATAGCTGTGGACCAAGACTTCAAAAACTCTGACCTTGAGCGCCTCCAGAGAAAGAAAGCCAAAATGAGAGAGAAAGAGGCGAGCGGTCTGGAATTCCTGTGAGGGTGGAGGAGGTTTGCAGTCTGTCTGTGGGTCAGGGAAAGACTTGGACTTCCACACGTCCTCGCTGTGCCTCTCCAAGGCATTTTCATACTCTATCTGCTTACTCATCAGAACACGAAGCTTGTCATGCTGAACTTCCAGCTAAAAAAAAGTTGGAGACATTATGTAAAAAGATAGGAAGATACTGCAGATAATAAAGGCACTCATTAGCATAAATTTCGCATGAACTCAGCAAGAGTAAATAGAAATAGTGTGCAGTCACCACCCCCAAAGATAATATGGAAAGAGTCACCACTGATCAATATACAACTCAAATAACATGGGTTTTAGAAAGAATCACTTAGTGTGAAACATTATGTACCATTTCATGTACATATGTAAAAACGATGCAATCCAATACAGTCGTCCCCCAAATAATTCCTCTATCTGTGAGGCTTTGACCACTTCCATAGGAATAGGAACTGTGTACCACAAGTTTCTATTAATAAAACATTAAAGGTACTAAAGGTTTGATTTTTAGTGTCCAGACTTATTCATGGTTTTAGAATACACAGTCCCATTTCAAACATTACATCTTTAATTTTTCTCTTGCCACAGCAACATGCTTTGTATGACAGAAAACTAAATAGTCTTGCATTATACTACTTGCATACTTTTGTGGCACAAAAGGAAAAGCTAAGGTAACTGACAATCAAAAAAGGTCATGCCATTTGATATACAATGGTCAGGGAAAAAAAGTTTAGTTAAGGAACTGATAATAAAGCCAAAGTATGGCATCTACACCCAGGCCTAATAACATCACTGTTACTGCCTCATTAATACAAGTCTCGCTCTCTAAAGTATGACTATACAGAAGTTCTTATGGGAGTTTATCAGTCTCACTTTGGCCTGGTGATGTCCACACAGATTCATATTTCAGAATTATGTAATCTGCCTCTTATCTATAAAGTCTAATTGAACTATTACTGATTGAATTTTTAGGGTCAGTGGTTAATGCCTCATTTTGTCATACACAACAATAGTTTCATTAAAAGCCATGCTAACTGAAAGGCTATCATACTGGACTGGACACACCCAAAGGTAATTATAGTTGTCACCAAACCAGACAATTTGACCAACACCCAGTAAACCTTTCACCTCTCAAAAACTCACGTGGTGGTAATTACTCATCAGTGTATTTGTAGATCTTGTATCATCCTGCCAGCCCATACAACACACCTGAGTTTGTATAATAATAAACAATATGAGTGATTATCTAATACCACTGTTTTAGCTTGTACCCTGTGAAAGAATGATTTCATACAGAACTAAAAACAGTCTGTACCAGGACACCAGTCTCTTACCTCTTTACTGACAATATCATCCAGGTCAGGAATACTGACATCAGCTTTGACGAGAGGAATTTTATCCACCTCTTCGGGAAATGGCCTCTGCTTCACATTGTATCTGATTCCCACATCACTGTTAGGTGTTGGACGGCCCTCAGGGACAAACACCTGCTGTGGTAGGAGAGAAATGAATAGAGGAAAACTGGGTTATCACAGATACAAAAGAAACAAGTGAAAAAGTAAGCAGAGCTTCCAACTACCCCTGCCCGGTCGCACAACACTTTGCCCCTCCTGCTCACCGATCACCGATACCCTGTCTACCCAGGGATTCATTTAGAGTCTTAATTGTAAATCTTTCACAAAAATTTAAAAAAGCAAAAATTGGGAGAAAGGCACATGTAAAGAACATGCGTATCAAATGTGAAAAGAATCAGGTGAATAGCGTCTGAGAACTGGGTTGGACAAAAATCTCAAATGGACAGACAGAATTCTTGGTATATCTATATAGCCCCACCAGCCAGGCAGGGGTATAAAATAAAAACTCTCTAGCAGTTGTTAAAACTTGGTACTGGGATGTTTTATGATTGTGGAATCGACAGTTTGATCTCACCCTCTGATTGGCCCGTGCTCCTCTGGGTTGGTGGAAAAGCTGCATGGTCCAGGCATGTCTACCAGCTGTGCCTCGGATCAAAACCGTCACTGATGGACTGGGATCTGTGATGGTAGAAGCTTTATTTATATGTGGAAAAGCAGAACTGGTTTTGTAGTTTTCAGGTAATGAGGTAATGAGTTGAAAACTAAAAATAACCACATAAACATAAGACTATAAAAGAGGTGGATGTAAGCACCTTGGTGTCATCCACTGGTGCCTGAACTACTATTTTGAAACCTTAAGTTTATGTTTTGGAAGTCAACATCTGGCTTTTACAAAAATCACATTAGGACAATGAATGGGTAACTTAACACCATCACAAACTTACTTATCACAATGCTAACTGTGTTGCAATAAGTTGTCCCAACAACGACAATGAGACCGGAATGTAAATCCGGGTTTCGAATTTCCCAATTGTGGGATCAATAAAGTATCTAATCTAATCTAATATATTTTAACTTGGCGTGAAGCTGCTATTTTTCCCCCAACAGAGAAACATACTGTAGTGGCCATCAGTGGTAGTACACCTCTACACTGGCTTCCTCCCTGCCAAGGTCATTGCATAAAATCACAGAACATTTTTTTTCCTCCTAATATTCTTCTAACCCTATTTCAAGTTAAACCACAGATTGTGAGCTACTGACTCTGCTCGTTTCCAAGGGGTTGTTCCAGCATGGCAAGGATGACCGAGTTGTCCAAGACAAAGTAGCGGAAGTTACTGGCTCCTGTGGCACTGAGTCTGGCATAGCGAATGAGGGTGTCTTCATTGAGCAGGCTACAGGTGGAGGCAGGCCCACTAGGAGAGGGGAAGGCTCCCAACACCTGCATGATACTGGGGGAACACCACAGCAACACAAGCAACAGCATTAACGTGTTGATAAACTAGGTCGAAGAGTACAGTGTGTTTTGCTTTCTAATCACCAGCTGTGTAGTGTGTGGAAGATGAGCAGACAAACTGAGGAAAATGGGTCACTGTAGCAGCAGAGATGAACAAATACACAGAAGAACAGCTACAAAGTTGAACTAACGCAAACCGTCTTTGACTAACTTTTGTGTCTGTAGCTTTTTGTTTCGACCATGTAATGTTAGCCACATTGTTGAAAAATAATGTTCAGCCTCTCAAACAACATCAACACTAATATGTGTGTTGAATAGTGGACATCTATTTGTGTGCAACAAGCAAAGGTGCAAGATGCAATATGTTTGCTTCTAGATAAGAAGCAGGCCCCACTGCATGCTACCTGCAGTGCACAGCCAGCATCATACAAATGCTGACTCATTCCAGCAGACTCTCACAACAAGAATAATTTTAGTGAATTTTGAATACTTGAGACTGACTTTGTGGTGCATGTAAACTTTGAGGCTCACCAGGACAGAGTAGCTTCAGCAGCATCCTTCACCCTCATCGAAGCTGGGTTGTGCTCCTTCTCCCCTTTATGTCGAACTTCCTGCTCTTGTCGGGACTTGCTACCAGAGATTCCCAGTTCCACAATCTCCAACACCTCTACTAAACAATCCTAACACAAAAAACAATAACAAAGGAAGATGATGAGCAGAAGTGTAGATTATTTATTTAAGTAAAAAAAAAAATCATCCATTTATTTATTTATTTATTTTTACAATTGAATGTTCAAATTGATTTTGATATTCCACTGATTATTCAAAATTAATTTAACATTTACACTTCCTGTCTACTTCATGTGCTTTCACACATTTTTTAAACGTAATACCCGGTAATCCCACTTGTTATTGCCCATAGGAGTGTCAAACAATCAAATAATGTTACATGTAGTTCATTTATTTAGGGATCTGAATAATTTATTGTAAGTAAATTATAAATATATTTTTAGAAATGCATTAAATGTAATCTGTTGTTGACTGACATCAACTACTAAAGAATAGGATGACATCAGCAGTAGACACTGATTTTCTGTGGTGTTTTATTAAAGGTTGCTTCATTAATCTGTATGACTGAATTCCCTCATTCGTATGTAATAAAAACCTTGAAGATTTTAAAATAGTTCAGTTGTATTTAAATACCATTGGTATGAGCGGAATGTTATTGTTAACATGAGTATGGTGAATCCCCAGATCCACATAATCCTTTAACTAAATGTTGCTAAAAGCTGGAAAACAGTCTTTTAGTATTGTAGTTACCTTTTCATCCAGCATGTTGGGGTGTTCTGTGAGCCACACACAGAGAAACTGGAAGGCAGCTACAATCATGGAGTGAAGGTCTCGAGATTGAAGAGGAGCTGGACGGCTACACTGGTACACAATATACCCACATATAGAGCTGACGGCACGTTTACGGTCTGCAGAGTCTACACCGACCTTCACCTGGACATGAGTGTGACATCAAGAGGTTGTTAATATCACAATGAAATTACAGGGTATTGGAGGTGTAGCTGTAAAAAGGAAGACTCAAAACATCTAGCCAGGACTCTGAGTTTTTAGATTCTGCAGTCTTACCTTGGCGAGTCCAGCCAGGAGTTCCAGAGCAGCCAATGAAATGCTCATGTCTTGCCTCCACTGGGAGTTAAGCCTCTGGGTGACCAGGTGGATGCTGCGCACCAACAGGCCTGCAGCAGTATCTGGAAGAGCTAGACCATATAACACCCCGAAATACCAAACACCGCAGAGAAAAGAGCACAGCACAGCAAGGCAACAATACCGCCATATTAGAGCTACATTCCAAAAGGGCAACAGGAAGAAACTGAATTCTCAGTAAGCCGATTTGTTCTGTAGCGGACTACATGCATTCCAAGAAAGTGTGAAATCGGCACAGCACACAGCAATAATTAGAGTAAAGTCATGTCCAAGGAAGAGGGCTGAGAGATGCTGACATTTTTACATGACAAGCCTGACAACAAATACAAGAATGTACAATGCGGCCTAAATTTGCTGATCACTAGGAGATAATGATTATTATTCAGACTTTTGATTTGTCACCCCTCTGTAAGTCTAACTTTGTGTTTACACTGACAACAAAAATATGGACTTTACAAGCACCTAATGTGAAAAAGAAAGTATCTTTTTACTCCCTACACCTGCAGCACAACACACTACACCTGGCATTTTGTATTGTTTTGTATTAGATTTTGTATAGCCCAGCGCTGAAACACTTAAAGCTTTTCACTGAGTTTGTGTAATACAGGTTAGTTAATATCTACAGCTACAGTAGGATATATATAAGATTAAGCTACAAAGCAAACATTAGCAGGTAGTGATAAAATCCTGCTAGATGCTAACACTGCATGAGAACCTTCAGATGACCAAGTCAGAAGTGGGATGTTAAGAGTATTACATAAATGTAGCCTTCACATGATGTCTTTACCTTTCCATTAATACTCCCCTCAGGTATAGAAAGACCCAAAATGAATGTTGTAATCAGATGGCTGGATTACAATCAGGTCAGTCCTAATAGTCCTGCAGCCACACATCACCACATTACATGATCCAGGCCGTTCTCCTTTTCCAGCTAGCAACCCCAGGGCTCTTGACTGACTTTTTGCACTTGCGCGCTTAACTTTCTTTCTTAGATGTGCCAGCACCAAAGTTAGGTGCACCCAAATTTTCAACCGCAATGCATTTAACACTGCAGTTTTACAGGTTCACTTTTCTTCTTTTCTTTTTTAAAAATCACTGTCCATATAAGGCATTATTTACTTATAAATAACTGACTAACAATATGGTCAACATAAAGTTCTTTATTTGAAGCACAATTCTAAGAAAGGGAACTTACTTAAAAAGTGGTAGTGCTTAAAAACTGTTTCACTGACCTGAAATTAAAATTTAAATAAATCAAGATAAATGAAATAAAGAGAAAATCTCAATTAAAAGTGCACCATATTTTGACTTCCATAGAAAGAGGACATTCAGTTCCACTTCCAGATCCTTGATGACACGCTAAATATTCTGTGCAATAACTGTGAAACTATTTCAGTCAAACAGGCAGTTTGGAATAATTTTATTACTGAATTTGTAGAAGTGTCATAGAAGCTGCTGTATGTACTTGTACTTTTTTTCCAGGACCACTTCTACTTTCAAGATCTGGACAGATCGGATTTTGCTTTACAGTGTGTTTGAGGAATAACAGACAAAAACAAGAGCGCTCAGTGAGCGCAAACCTCCGCCAAGGTATACTGTTATTTGGATCGTGACCAAAAGTTAATGGGAACATCCTTGGGTGATTCTCTATCACTGGTGAAAATTTCAAGAAAATCCATCCATTAGTTTTTCTGTAAAGTTGCTAACAAACAGACACACACACACGCACAGAAAAACAAACAAACACCGGCAAAGGCACAAAACATTTAATAATAGGCAGAATATTGTTTAAATTGCACATATTATATATTTTCCTTATACATTTCAGGTTGTTCAATTTATTCACGTTATTCACATTTAAATGCTAAATGATAGTTTGTTAATGTAATTATTTTCAAAATTTCATGTTATTTTTTGCATCACTTATAGATATAATATCATTTATTTATTTATTTTGCACATTAAACCAAAGACTAAATTTGGAGTCGTTGTAGGTTATTACTGTTATTTTACTTGTTATCATATTAGTCTGTTTGTGGGATCTGAACTAAAACTAGTTTGACACCTTTGACTCTTAACAATTTAATAATTTTTGTAAATTCTAACCATGCACCAGATTGGACCATGTGGTGAGCCAGTTCTGGCCCATGGGCCATATGTTTGCCGCCCCTGCTACAGTGCTATAGTCTATGGACAAGTCAGTCCATCCCACATCGGCAGGCTGGTGTGGATCAGAGCTTTTCACTGCCCTAATTTCCTACATGTGACTGGAAAGACCAAAGGCTTCAGCAAGATCTGGAAGTTTTCCGATTGCACAAACAGTCACAGTAAAGGACATTGAAATTGCGCACACACACATTTAAAGAGTTTTTCCTGTGACATTTTGGCTAATTTCTAAAAATGGCCCGGACCCTCCAGACAAGACATGACCAGAGGACATGTCCTGTTATGGTTCTGAGTTGATCTTATATGGCTCATAATCGGATGCTGTCTCTAGACCAGGGCTTAACATAACCTGAGAGGTTGATGGCTCCATGTTAGAGCATCAGTTGTGATTTTCAGATGAATTGGGCCTTAACATTCTTAATGAAAAAGTTGTCAAATGGTTCATCTTCTCTCATCATCCACTCTGTTAATGTGATGGGCCTATACTCACCTTTCTCTGGCTGACTGCAGCACACGCATTTTCAAATGCACACACGTACAGGAATATCTGGACCACTGTCAATCAGAGGGGGGTTCCACCTTTCACTATCTCTGATTGGTTTTAGACCACGAAATAGGCCTAATATGTGTCTGCTGTTTAACCACGGGGAGACTTTCAGAGTCACAGAGACTTTTTTTTTTTTTCACCCTGAAACAGCTGGTCGCACTGGTGCAACCTCAAATTTATTTTAGTCACACCATTAAGAAATCAAGTCGCATGTGCATCCAAATTGGTCACACTCTATAGCCCTGAACCCATGAGTATGACTTCAGTAAAAATGGTGCTTAGCTGTAGGAAGGGCTGGGTAATCTCATGGTCTTAGATCAGGGGTGCCCAATCACGGTCCTGGTGAGCTACTATCCTGCATGTTTTAGATGTGTCCCTCTTCCAACACACCTGATACAAATGATGAGCCTATCATCAAGCTCTGCAGAAGCTTGATAACGACCGTCAGGTGTGCTGAAAGAGGGAAACAACCAAAACATGCAGGATAGTAGCTCTCAAGGACCAGGATTGGGTACCCCTGTCTTAGACTATAATCAATCATAATTTGTCAGAGGATATATTCTTTACGGGGATGGCAAAGAATGTGGAATAAAAAAAAAATTACCAACAGGACTGGGAAATTTTCCTACTCCACTGACATTTGCTGTATGGTCCAACATTGAGGAGTGTAATGACACTATTTACACCGTTGCATTAACCTATAAACTTGTAGTATTAATTTCAGTAGCCCAGGTCCCCAGACAAGTGAGATTCTTTAAGTCTGTTCACAGTTACTTTAACCTCTGTTTACATTTATGAGCTCAATTTTAGTCCAGCTTAGCTAAGTCTGAATGAATTTGTTTAATGTATTTTTGCTACTGCTGAATAAATAATAATGAAGAATTATCGTAAGTCTCAGGAGCTGTGGGTCAAGCTTCCAATATCCGACATGCACTAAGTCTCATTTACACAGATGCTTAAGTGTTATTGTGCTAGTATTATTGGTTCATTACAAAAGTTCATTAGACACGACAAAATAAACAACCACAATGTATGTAAAGGAGAATGTGGATGTCTTTGCTTATTGCATCTCGATAGTGCCAAAATACTGTGATAAATTCAGACCAAAATTAAATGTACAGTTTCTAATCAAATACAAACCCATCACACACTGCCTAAGCCTCTAGAAACTACAAATAATGAGATAAAAACATGTTATACTGTAGACCAACTACAAAGACCATCATCAGCTCCAGTGTCCTCAACTGACACATCACAGAATACTTTATTTATTTAGCCATACATCGCTCAGCCCAACCAAGGAAAAGGTGAAATGTATGAAACATTTCGATTAGTAGTGCAGAGTAAAATAAAGAAGAAAATACAGTCAGTTTAGGCATTCCATACAGCCTTTGTCTAATAGTACTAAATCACAGCAAATCATTTTGGTATCACCTACAAAGACATTTTACCCAGCGCTTCTTAACTCTGCATACCACTTTAACCACGTTAGCTATAAAGAACATAACTGTTAATTAGTGAAGTTTTTCACACTGAGGTGCAGAGACGGTGAGCAGTCACCAAGCAGAAGAATACTTGTTCAAGACAAGGAACTCAGTATCTTGTACGGCTTACCATAATCCCGAAGCAATGCCTGTGTCGGACGCTCTGAGTCTGGGCTGGTTGCCTCAGTGCTGCCTCCGCTGGTAAAACTAATACCACTGTTGGTACGACTGTGACTCTGGCTTCTTACCGTCATGTGGCTCCCATCTATACTCCCCTGCCACGAAAAAAAAAAAATTATGAAAATCCATCTCGTTACTGCTTTTAACAAGACCAAATATAATTCAAGTGGAAAACAATGCGCTTACTGTTTCAGTTTGTGCACCAATGGACTCCAACAGTGCAGAGTCTTGGACAATGTTCAGCATTGCACCTAAGAGAGGAAAGAAACTGCTGTGAAAAAAAGTACAACAAATACACAGTACACAAAAGGATATAATGACTACTGAGCACATGCAGAGGCCTTTAGTTACCCAGGATGAGCTGTGTGTTGGTGGGGTCTGTCTCAGTCTGCAGGGCTCCTATAAGGACATTGACAAGACGTAGCCTCAAGGACAGAAAAGACACAGGCTGGTCATGAGGCCATCCATCCTCCTCATTGAACTTCCCCTCCAGAAGAACCTACAATTAAGCAAGTCAAGTTTATTTCTAGGTAAATGCAGCTTGAGCTCATCAATAGCCACGTTTACATGGACACATTTTCCCAATTCGATCAAAATCTTGGATGATTGGAATATCTTAATCAACTGTTTATATGGACACTAAATAACACGATCCGATCATGTCGTGCGTATACATGCACACAGCGTTTAATCGGAAAAAAAAGTTTGGACATGCGCGGATTGGTACAATTTTCCGGAAATAGAAGAAACTGTATTTCCGCTTCTGATGTAAACAAACGCCGCGTGTCTGTGCGATGCAAGAGCTTTAGTTTTTTGCGTCCTTCACATTGTATTTTCCTACCTTCTGGCGCATGTTAATTTGATTCAAAATTTTAAATTATGGACATGCATCGTTTGTTTGAATGCATAATTTGTCACTGTTTTGCAAAGGTGGAAGCACGTCATACAGACATAGTACACATGCGCAGTGGAGATAATCCAAGACAGGATCCGAACAGGTGTGTAAATGGACGCCGATCGGAATAATGATCGGCATAAACCACCCCTCTCTTTCTCCTATGGACAATGTTAAATCAAGGACCGTGACATCGTCCGGTATGGCGCAGCCGGGGCCCCACCCTGGAGCCAGGCCTGGGATTGGGGCTCGCAAGCGAGCGCCTGGTGGCCGGGTGTCTGCCGGCCGGGCTCAGCCCGAAGGGGCGACGTGGGCCTGCCCTCCAGTGGACTCACCACCCGCCGAGGAATCTGTAGGGGCCGGGTGCATTGTGGATCGGGTGACAGCCGGAGACAGGAGGCTCGGCAACCCGATCCTCAGACAAAGAGTCTAGTTCTTGGGACATGGAATGTCACCTCGTTGGGGGGGGGGAGGAGCCGGAGCTTGTGAGGGAGGTTGAGAGATACCGGCTAGATATAGTCGGGCTCACCTCCACACACAGCTTGGGC
>JAQQZY010000027.1:30282388-30294835 GCA_030068375.1 Ostorhinchus rueppellii | reverse complement strand
AGAAAACCCACGCAGACACGGGGAGAACATGCAAACTCCACACAGAAAGGTCCCAAGGATCGCCCGGGAATCTAACCCAGGTCCTTCTTGTTGTGAGGCACGAGTGCTAACCACTGCACCACCGTGTCGCCGCATGAAAGGTCATCTCACAAAATTTAATAACATGGAACTGGAGATCAGAGGGGTGCACTACGAAGGAAGCTCAATACAGCCAAGCTTTCTTTGCATGATCTAGATCGACAAAGCCTAAAACCATGATCAGAGATAACTGATATCATGACGGCGGTTATCAACTTGATTTGTTAACCCATGGGGCCATGTGGACTGGAACCCTCAGGGACGGACCCCTCTGGACTGGTCCCGAGTAGGCTGGATCCCTCTGGACTGGTCCCGGGCAGAGTGGAACCCTCATAGGAGCCCCCGTAGGAGCCCCCATGCCGGAGCCTGGGGGGAGTGAGGTCGAACGGAGCACGGTGACAGAACCGGCCGTTGAACAGAGCCCAGTGCTGCAGCTGGCGGGTTTGAGGCAGCGCTGTGCTTGAGCCGGGTGGGGTCGACGGAGCCGTGCTGGAGCCAGGTGGGGTAGGGATGGGGGGCTGGAACGGAACACGGTGACGGAACCAGTGGTCGAACAGAGCCCAGTGCTGCACCTGACAGCTTTGAGGCAGCGCAATGCTTGAGCCGGCGGGGTCCAACGGAGCCTCCGTGCCATAGCCAGGGGGGTGGGCTCCAACGGAGTATGGTGACAGAACCGGCGGTCGAACAGAGCCCAGTGCTGGAGGTGGCAGCTTTGAGGTAGCGTGGTGCTTAAGCCGGCGGGGTCCGACGGAGCTCCCATGCCTGAGCCGGGGGGGTCGAACGGAGCATGGTGACAGAACCGATGATTGAACAGAGCCCAGTGCTGGAGTCGGCTTTCGGATCCCAGATAGCAAAATATAACTGGACCGGACACGGGCCAGATGTACTGAAAAATTCGGTCCCATTTAGTAAAACAGATC
Organism: Ostorhinchus rueppellii; assembly: GCA_030068375.1. Taxonomy (NCBI): domain Eukaryota; kingdom Metazoa; phylum Chordata; class Actinopteri; order Kurtiformes; family Apogonidae; genus Ostorhinchus; species Ostorhinchus rueppellii. Next base: position 30,293,837 of record JAQQZY010000027.1, on the reverse strand, counting down.
CGCTCCAGTGTCTTTTTGCACAATGGGCCAGAGTCAGTATGGATTCACTTGCCAGAACTGGTCCAGAGTAGCAGAAACCAAGTGAATATATGGCCCGCATATGGCAAACACTGGGCCAGATGTGTTCCAGATTTGTACCAAAACTGTTTTCACTATTCAATATAAGGGTCCATTTTGTTCAATCTGTCATACTTCAATGTGTTTACATTGCAAATAAAATTTGTCTATTAAGAAAAATGGCAGAAATATAGTAAGTTTCATGCATGAATATAATCATTCATACAAGTTCGGTTCATCTACATTTTGCCAACAGTTCAGTGTAAATTAAGACAATATTGTACTCTGTGGTAGGTTTACAGGAAGGGTCCTGGGAGTGGAGGTCTGCAGCCAGACCCCTCTCGTAAAAACTGAAAGAGTCTCAAATCACTAGAGCAGTGGCTCCTGACCCCATTTTAACATCACAAATTTTTGGCAACCCCAGATATTCAAAACATAGACATCTTTTTTGCCAAAATTAATTTGTTTTTCATCACATAATAGTTTGCTATATTATGTCGCAAATAAATTAACATTTTTGACAACATTTAGGCTTTTAAATGTATATCATTATGGATGGAGGCAGAAAGCAGGTTGAGATTACTGCACAAAGTGAGAATTTTTTTTTCCTTGGTCAGTATATGCATAGTGAGTCAAACTTGTATTTGCAAGGCTGCAAATTAATACTGAAAAATAATAACTCAAACTATGAATTATGAAAGAGCCGTAGCATCTTAAATCAGCCACAATGAATTTGGGGTCTCGACCCCAAGGTTGAAAGACACTGCACTAGATGCACATTCACTTTATAGAACAGAATCTTCATCATCATAACTATTATATCATATAGTTGACAGATGACTGTTTACTCCAGGTTTCGTATATCTTGGCATACATAAATGATACGCATTTGACTGTTTGCTTATACCTTAAAAATATATTATAATATGATTAATATATGAAGTATACGTAATATAATGTGTATAACTTCATAATGAGCACAATTCACACAGTCTGTACACTTGTAAGTTTTTCTTCTTGTTGGCCTTGTCTTTATGTCTATTAAAGTATATTGTTTTATCGGCATCAATACCGAACAAGTGGATTCTGACAAGGCTAAATATGTTATACAACATTAGCCTACATTTACATGAATGGCTGAAAAATAAAATTATACATTTTTGTTTTGTCTTTTGGGTTTACTCTGTTGTCAGGAAAAACACAAAATGTTTCAACATATGCATGTTATGATGTTCTACAAACATTTTATTTTAATTCTTCTGAATGTTTAGCTTCTTGGAATCTGTTATGTTTGTCTTGTTTCCATCAGCCTGCCCCAGGGCAGCTGTGGCAATGAATAATGGATCCAATGTAAGAGTGAATGTCTAGAAAAGTGCCATATAAATCCAATCCATTATTATTATTATTGTTGTTGTTGTTCTGACCACATAGAATAGTCTAACAGCACACATAATCCATTTTTTTCAACTTTCACTCAATAACCTATTGCGAGTTATCAGCATTGACTAAGATTTATTAATTTATTTTGTATCATGAATCCAATATTTTTGGCCGTATCTTTCATGTGGATGAAAACATATGTCAAGGAATTTTACAAATAAATCCTATAAGAAGTTTATTGTCATTTTTAATGTGTTGTCACATTTTTTCACAGCTATTTTTGTATATCTCAGTCAGTGGGGTAGGCTGTACACAGTAGAGTCAGTATAAACAAAATTAATAAAGACCTTTATTGCAAGCTTATGTTACATTTCAACAGTGGTGTACATAAACAAAACAGTTGTTTTGCTCTAGGAGCATTAACACAGTTGGATCAGCAGTAAGCCTGGAAGAATCCTTTCAGTAGGGGGCAGCAGAGACTGGCTTAAAAAAGTCTTAAAAACGTAAACAGCATGTCAGTAAATACTATCCTATATCCATGTTCATACTTGACTATTGATTGATAAATACAAATCTTTTATCTATACGTTGACATCATTACAAGATGTTTCTCAGTTAGACACATCTGTATCATATATGCATGTAGCATCTTTGTAGTTCAAAGGCATGTGGCAGGTCTGTTTGCAATTCTTTCAGAGTTCAAAGAAATCCTCAAGATCCTGTTACTGTTTTCTTGTTGCACACGCAAGTATTTGATGGTATGTGCTGAAAAAGAGGCTATTTAAGTACAAGTCATAAGTATTAATTTAAATGTAAATCAGATGTTAAGCAGAGTTTGGAAAAATGTCACAAGACCCACATATGGTGCAGAATCCTTTCTCCAAAATAAGCCACATACAACATCCAACATTCCCAGCATGCTCTGCTCTGTATCTGCAAAACAGACATAAAGCACTGTATGTTCACTACACCAGATGGGGCAAGACAAATGGAGAAGTAAATGGTGTTCAGTGCTGCAGATTCTGGCCGTCAACACGTGGCCACATTGTCCCAGGCCACTCTTTCAAGTGTCTATGTCTTCCATGTGAGTGCACAGTAAGTTGAATCAACCATCTCTTCTGGATGATATCCACATAGGGGTGGGAGTGAGGGGCAGGGAAAAGAATTATGGATGAAAGTCAGCATTCCTCTCAGCCATCATCCCTCCATGTTTGGTAAAGGTGCACATGCAGTTCGGAGGTGCTATGACTGGTAGCCATATGCTGGTGCATCTAGAGGGAAGAGGGAGAAAACAATTTGCGAGTCTGGCATTTTATGCATGCATGAAGAAGGATCTTTTATTTTTATCTCAATCTTAATTTTTTTTTTTTTTTTTTTTAATAAAGGTCAAGCATCAAAAACCAAAGTTCTTTTGGTTTGATTAGATGAAAACTAGTGTCACATAGCTTTGTGGGTTATTAAATGTCACAGGAAATTGACCATGGAAAGATATTTTACTGTCATTTCCTCAGCTGCACACACATTTAGCAGAAAATAAGTCGCATTCATTATATTAGAGCAGTCACACAACCTCCCAAGACCAATACCAGAAAACACAGATAACACTCAACTGTACCTGCATAAGCACAGCTACATGTAAGAGACATGTTTTGATGCACTCTGTAATGTTTGTTGACCAAGAAAACTGAAAGTAAAGCAAAAAAAAACTAACCAGCCTCCCTCTAGTATAACAAAGATCTGTCTACAAGTACAAAGTCAAAGTCATTAACTAAAATGTTGTACCTCATTTGTTAAATGTACCCTTTAACATAAAACTGAATGCTAGTTCATGTTTTGTGACTTCCTGTTTTATTTTGGTAATCTCCTCCTGTGTCATGTCTGGCATCTTTACTTCCGGTTTCCCGTGATCACCTGCACTTGTCATCCCTGCTGTTTTGTATTTGTCATTAGTGTTTTCCGTCCCTCTGGTGTGAGTATTTATTAAACCCTGTTTTGTCTAGTTCTTGTTGCCAGTTTGTCATTGTACTTCTTGTAAGCCTCTGGTCAACCAGCAATCCTGTTACCTATTCTGTCTGCGTATACGGCCCATTTCTGCTTCTGACCTATGGTCCTGATTGCCTGTGACCCCGACTTCTGATTGTGCCCCGGATTCTGGATTCGCCTGATCCCCTTTGGACCCGGTTTGGACCTCAGCTTCTGACTCCTTTTTCTGATTTACGGTACCGTTTTTGTCTGCTCCATTTTGTGCCTCTGCCACCTGTCTGCCTGTTTTTTGACCTCTTTTTCTATCTGCACTAGAGCTTGCTTATTCCCTACCGGTACCGTCGCTATCCGTCCTTCCTGGTTTTGACCCTCGGCCTGACTGTTTGACCACTGAGTTGGATCGCCCCTTTGGATTTGGACGCCTTTTGGACAACTGCACAATTGTATTTTAAAGAATTATTCCTTTATTCAACCCAACCTTGTTTCTCTGCATTTTGGGTCCCAGTTCCTAGTACTTTTGTTACAAATGCAAGTGTTTCATGTGGAAAATATAGTAGAAAATAACAGGTTAATACGGCAACAAGTAATGTTTGTGTGTGATGACTCACACCAATTTCAGTGTGACTGAAGTTAATGGTCCACTATGTAAGATTCTTGTGTAAAAAGAATTTATCTTATCTATATGCATTATTACAGCCTATACACTCTTTTCTGTATGACCAGGACAGGTTTTTTTTTTTTTTCTTCACAAAGATGATGCTCACGCTTGTGTTCTTTCAGCAGTTGGCAAAGTAATGAAGTTACTTAACGTCATCAAATGACTAACTCAAGTCACAGACTCCAATTTTTTTTTTTCTTGTAAAAACCAAAATAATTTTTCAAGCAGTTACAACAAAAAATATACCATTTCCTCCTCAATGGTCCAAGGAGGGACATTCTAAAAATGCTTAACAGTATGGATGGCTTTCTGTCCAGTCAATCATGGTCATGTGGTTTCAATGAGTGTTATTTGGACTCGTATTTCTACACAAACATTAGCTGGTGTTGCTAATGTAGGGGAGGAAAAGAGTCTTTAAAATGTCAGACTTTTGGATTTTACCAGGAAAATCTTATCCAAATCCTCTAAAATAAATTAATGTATATAGGCTGTCACCAATGACATAGTCAACCAAGGACACAGTATTTTATTATTGGCAGTTTATTTGTAGGTTTATACAAATTCTGATTTTCCTCTGCCAGTAGTAGGTCATTTTGCCTCGGATTGGTTTGATAGAACTATTGCACTATTCTACGATGAGTACAGCAGAGGCAGACAATCCCAGCTCCCTAGAGTAAAAGTCCTGCCATGTTCCAACCATTCATTGAACCAACCCATTTGGATGAACACAACTCCTCACCCAGGTAGATGAAGAGATTAGTGGAATCACATGTGTTCAGTGAACAGGTAGAACCAAAACATGGAAGGACTTTTACTCTGTGAAGCTGGGATTGTCCACCTCTGGGGTACAGTAGTCCATCACAGGGATGCAGTGTAAACTATTGTAACCTCTTCTTCAGCACGACTGCAGCTATAAGCCAGCCAATAACTTATAAGGCATCAGGATGATACTTCAGTTCTAACAATTTCTGTGATAAATGGTTATTGGAAGATTTTTTTTTTCTAGCTAAGAATATAGTTAAGGCTTAAATCCATAGTATAGCACATCCTTGAAAATTTACTCTGTTTTTGGACATTTCCTACCATCTAGGCTTAGTGTTCCATGGTGTGACATGTGCAATGAAGATTTTGAACTAATGATAAAAATATAATATAAACACCCACCCTGTGTTTCAAGGCTCACCTGACTGAAACTGCGCTGTGCAACAGAGTCCCTCTCCCCGTGCTGTGCGGTAAATTGGAGACACACATACTCTTGCAAAAGGGGGTAGGTGTGTGAGCTGCGTCGACAGAGAGTCAGGGGGCAGATACAGGGAGGAGCGCTGAGCAGGGGCGGAGCCTTGCTGGTCCTCCCAGGTGAGCCAGTAGCCCCTTAAACCAGGCAGACTGCCCTTCCAGTCCACTTGCACTGAATCACTGCCCACTGTGGTCAGTTGGAGATCAGAGAGGGCAGGAGTCGCTGGAAAATGAAACCCCAGAGAGGATGGTCAAAACAAAAAGCAAATGACCCATGGGAATTTTAAGCAGAGCTCCAGCTCATAAATGCACGTGAAGTAGTTAAACTGGAATGGCACTGATTGTAATTCCATGAAATTTAAGATCCAAACAGAACTGAGCAATGTAGGATGAGGATTAGTGTGCAGCTCCCAGATACCTGATCCCCATATTTCCTCCAATACTCACCTTCCTGAGTACACACTTTGACAGACATGGCCTTTTCTTTTCCAGAGCTGTGTTGAGCACTGACAGTGACCAGGTAAGTGGTATCTGGTTGGAGGTCTCTGAGGAGAGTGGAGTTTTGTGTTCGGCCAACTGTGACAGCGTGCAGCTTTCCCCTGGGCAGTGCAGAGTATTCAATGTAGTAACTTGTGACCTTCTCTGGCTGGAGTGGACCCCAACTTATCCGAACGCTGTTGTGCCCTGACTCTGAGATACTTACAACAGCTGGACTCAGCACCTCTAATGGGAGAATAGGAAGAAGAAAAATTCTAAGATGGTACAAGATGATGGACGATAAATAAACGTGCTAATTTGGTTATGTCATAACACATTTAAAAGGTGGATTTGTCACAACCAATGGTTCTGTTATTTCTAAATCACTAACAAATGTTTTAGATTTCATCTAATTTACTTCAGTTGTACTTCATAATAAAATTACTGTCAAGATTCTGAACTTAAACAGATGGACAGACAGTTAACACAGATTTTGTTTTTTTAAGGTGGGCGACATCCTCTGTTAAGGTGGATTCCTATTAGCTACTATATTCCCTTAATTAAAAAGCCATCAGTGAACAATACACACATACTGGCTCTAAGAGAGTTTGTTTTTTGAGGTCAACTTAGCACAGGGTGATATGATGAATATTCATTTGGTTGGAATCTGCTACTCCACCACTAAATAGCACAAAATACGCAACACTGAAATTTCTAAATATTAGACTACTAAATACTTAGATTTACGTGTTCAACAAAATAAACGTAATTCTTTTAAATTTCTTTTATCCAGGAATTTCTTAAGGGAATTGAGTACATGTATCACATTATGTGTACAATTATAGGTAATGACACAAGTTACATGTAAACCCAACCTGGTTTAGTTGTAAAATTCACAGAGAGTGTGTTAAATGCTTGTTCATTTGACTCCGGAGTCAGAGTGGCAACATATGTGGTATCAGGCTTCAGGCCCGTCAGCCTAGCGGTACTGGAGTCTCCAGGCTGGGTAAACCTCTGGTAATGGCTGCCACCAGTGCTCGGACTGGTACCAGTCCCACCCCCTCCAGTCCCTCCTGTTCCTCCTGTCGGAACCGGACCAAAGCGGATTTCATAGTAGCCATTTAAACCAGACAGGACAGGTCGCCAATGCAGAGTAGCAGAGTTGGTGGACACATCTCGGGCATGGATTCGCTCAGCTCTGATAATTTCTGAAGGAAAGAAGATAAACAAAGTTACTGGGCACTGGTCTGTCAGATGAAGTGATAAGTTAAACTACTGCAAGACAGAGAAGGGAAGATGTCATGGAAGAAGACAGAGTGCTAAAAATGCCTTGGTTTCAGACAGCCACCCACGTTGACAGACAAGGTTTCTGCATGCATTCATTACCCTTGCAATAAGACAACCTGAAATAGCACTTCAACAAAATGACTAACTCCACAGTGGCACCGATATGTGCGATAGGATCCTTGGACATTCGGCAAATTCATTTCTCCTTGTTGAACTCAACTTGTTTTTATACTATACATTGTATCTCACTGCTCCAGTATACACTGTATCTTTGCCCCTGTAGCCCCTTGTGAGTGTTGTGGCAGTTACCTAATCTGGCTAAAGAAAATGTCTCACTCATTCAGTCTATATATAAATACATATATGGATCATGTCTGGCATAGTGTTGGATACAGCAGGGGAAGTTGAATCATTAATCCATTAATAGATCAGCCTATCTCATTACAGGGACACTTACACATGCACGAAGACAATCTTAGTATACCCAGTTCTTATTTAACCTCACTGTCTTAAGGAGCATTTGTGGAATTAGGGAAAGGCACAGAGACATGCAACATATTTGAGTGGCAGCTCGACAACTATCATGGCCATAGCAGTGTAAATGGGGGTGAATAATAGAGTTAATGAAGCTAATTAAAGGAGCCACTGGAACATTTGCAAAGAAACTGACATATTGATTGCATTTCAATTTCCAACCTATGAATTGAAAACTGTGACGTAAAAACTGAATACATTCCCCAGTCTCAGTTCCCAAAATGCATGATAATATGAGCTGTTAGCTTAGAAATGACATTGGCTAACATGAGGTAGGTTGATAACTGTCTCCCAGCACAACACAACTTTTTTCATGCAAGCAAAACTGTGAGCAACCTTTCAGTTTTGGGAAGGACTCAATTTTATGTTAGACCAGATGTTTAAAGCTTCAATATGTCACATTTGCATACACTTGTGTAGGTGACTGACTTTGTGCTGGAGTCTGTTAGGTATTGTGAGCCACTTTTTTGTTGACATTAGCCAAATTTATTTCTATGCTAACAACTGCTTTGGCTGACTATATCCAATCTACTGTATCTGTGACGAGTGCTTTGGTCGGTTTGTCGCCAAAGATCACTACTCTCATTCCAGAGTTCTTCAGTGTCTTCCTTCTGCTCCTACAGCAGCAACAGTGAGCAACCCTGTAGCTGTGTCCCTTCCAGTTGTGCCCCAAGAGACTTAACATTAGAAAAAATTGCATCATGGTCAACATTTACATTTTTTTTTTTTTATCCCATTCCTATTATGTTATTTATACATATGATGATTGTTAATTTGGAAGATGATGTAACAAGTTAAGAGACTTGCAGTTTGTGTTAAAACTGTGAACTGTGAAAATACATGAAGATAAGGACTACACCCCCAAAAGTCAGAGTTGACATCAGCATAAATGTTTCTCTCCACGATCTGTTAAGAGTCACTGAAGATCTCTCTGCAAATTCAACATGACCAGACTTGAAATGATTAACTAACACCTTCTAATACTTTCTCATTTCAGAGATTGAGGAAAACTGTGCCCAGGCAGCCACCCTTTTACTGTTGGTGAAGTGTATCACGTGATGAGAGATGGAGTCTATTGAATAGTTTAACACTGTACTATATGAAAACTACTCAGGTTGTTTATTTTGATCATTTTTAGCTGAAAAGATCTCAAAAGCTACTTTAAAATGGCCAAAATGGCCCAGGTGAACAAAGTCGGTGGAAAAGTGGATACTTCAACAAAATCAATGAATGTGAATAATGTTGAGTACTTAAATGAGGTTTTGCCGTCAGGTGTTGTGAGATAATATGTCAGCTCAACAGCCTGTGCCATACTCACCAATGATGGCGTCCCGCAGGTCCTCTGTAATGATGCTCATGTCATCGATGTCCACAAAGTACAAGTGATTTTCTACAGGTGGACTCACCACCTCCCTCAACACCTGGTAGTTTCCATGTCCAGTGGAGACCACCAGCACGGCCACACCGTCATCCCGCAACTTAGCCATGGGTCCAGTCACATCCCCTGGTTTCACCCCATCCGTCAACCACACCAGCACTCGTGGGAGTCCCATCCTCGCCCCGTCAGGTGTTCCAGGTCTGAGGACCCTGTCTTTGGCCATTCGAAGTGCTTCCACTGTGTTGGTGTCTCCTCTGAGCGGCCTGATGCTCCTCAAAGCTCCCTGGAGGCCAGTTTGGGTGTTATGGGTGTCAAAGCCAAATTCTAGGCGGGGTTGGGTGCCCACCTGCAGAAGTCCCACCCTCACCTGGTCCTCTCCCAGCGAGAAGGGGAGGAGGAGCTCAGACAGGAAGGAGAGCAGGCGGGAGTGCTCATAAGATGACACACTTCCAGATGAATCCAGTAAGAAGAGGACATCGCCCTCGCAGCAGTTCAGCACTATGGACAAAAATGATACCAACTGTAATGGAAAACCCACATTGGACTTAACTGAGAGTCCTTGCATGTTCATTGGTTTTTAGGAAGGATTCTCATGATAAAACAAAAGGTTTCTACAGTTATGGGTTTGACCAAACATTTCATTTCCTCAATTTTTGTCATGTATGTCATGATTTTTTTTTTGTTAAATAATACAAATTTGGGACTAAAATGTCACTCAATTTGAAATATATAATGAAATAGATTATAGTTTTACTGTACAGCCATATGCAAATATGTAAATAATATGTATATATGTACAGAATGAGTAATATAAATAGAAATTCTTCTTTACATTTCCTGTTTACTCGTGAATGTTTTTGTATTTTTGCTGCTGTAAACAGTGCAATTTCCCCATTGTGGGGAAGTAACCCACATCTAATGTTATCTATTCTTATTTTATTCATAATATGTTAACTGACATATATTTACATTATGTAATTTCAGGCCAATAAAATGAAATGGACTGTTACAGTGAATAAATTACATATTTCTTGAACAGTATTGTAAGCATCTGATAAATGTCAATATACATGTAGTCATTTTTAATTATGTTAACTGTTACATGCTCATAGAGTTCATTTAAGATACAAAACACTGAGATTCCATTTACTAATCAAATACTTTAGCAGACACTCATACTAGACATCATTATAAACAGACTATAATACAACCACTGGCCCAGCAACATTAATGCTAAAAACAACCAATGATGCAATGCCATCTTTCAAATACTGTAATTACTCTATCTAAAATTAATTATAGAGCACACACTTTCTTTTTTCACCCGCAACCAGTCATACTAGGCTAACATCCCACTGTCATATCTATTGTTACTATTGCACAACTTTTTCCACAAGTCCTCGCACTTCTCTGACTCACACAGACAAGCATCCCCATCGCTTTTCCATCCTTGGAACCACACAGCCATAAAATTATTTATTGGGAATATTGTCAACATAAAAGCGGAGGAGATAGCCAGAAGCAAATAAGAAGAAAAAAGTAAACAGGAACTGCAAAATGATAGTGGTGTAAGATAAGTTCAGACTTGGCTGCTGCATCAAAGGGATTCATACACTAAACCAAACACTGGAGAGTCTTTTTTTTGCCGTAATTTTCCACTTTTCATTACAGAGGTAAAAGTTAACAGTGTAGGCCAACAAGGAAGGTGGGAGGGAAAACAGTAGCTGCTGGTAATACTGTCGGAGGGAGAGGGGAGGTGGGACGAGGGGAAATAAAAGACGTTAAAAGGAGAAGAGTAGGGTGGAGGGTGGGGGTACTGGCAGTTCCGTGTGACAGGCATGGAGGAATGTTGCATGGTCATATACACAACAGAGACAAAGAGAAAAGGAACTGCAGCAAGAGCAGCACAATATTTATTTGCACACAGAGGTGCAAAAAGTCTAGACGTTCTTTACTCAAGCAGAAGCACTGATTCAACTTTAGTGCCCAAAAGTGAAAAAGGAAATCTGCAAAATGTGCTAAAAAAAAATTGGTCATTGAAGGTTAAGGTGTAGGTGAACCTCATATCACATTAATATGATCTGAAGACTAGGCAACTTAACTAAAAATAACATTTTGTTTTGTTTTGTAAAAGATCAAGTTAAATCTTTTACATCATCAAATTCATTAATAGCATATGAAATTGTATTTGCGTCGCCGTGCTTTTAAAATAATTTTTGTCTTGTTATGTTAAGTATGCATGATATTAGCAGGTTTAGACATCTTTTGTATAGGTTAGAGTCCCATAAATGTGTGCAATGATACAAGATTTTACATAAATAAATACATTTATTGTTATTATTATTATTATTATTATTATTATTATTATTATTATTAATAATAATCATCATCATCATCATCATCATCATCATCATTCATTCATTCATCTTCTATACCCGCTTTATCCTCACTAGGGTCAC
>JAQQZY010000027.1:30256207-30269132 GCA_030068375.1 Ostorhinchus rueppellii | reverse complement strand
AAGACAGGTCATAGAAACTCATTTTAAGGATCAGAAACCCCGAAAAGTGTAAATTTTATGCCATGGCACCTTTAAGTAAAACAAACTTATCTGTTTGAGTTGAATCAAAATCTGGGTTTACAGTGCAAGAACCTGTTAAAGTCAAACAATCTTAATTTGTCAGTATATTTTACTTGTAACACACACTGATATTGTCCGTCTGCTTTTAACCCATTACCAGCTGAACATGCAGGGACACCCACACAGGTCTGGGAGGCTGCCACATCAGGTGCCCAGGGAGCAAAAGGGTGCTTGAGTGCCTTGGTCAAAGGCACATCAGGTTACAGGGGAATTGAACTGGTGAGCCTTCGGTCACAAGGCACTCCTCCAACCCTCCAGGTCATGGGTCAGAAAACTTTGCTATCTAAAAAGCGGTTTTGGGACAGACATTTAAAAAGAAAAAAATGTCTTGAGCTAAAATTGTCCTTAATATGTTTTACCTCAAAGTGGTGACTCTGTGAGCAGCTGCTATTTGTCATTATTGTGTTGTGCAGCAAAATTTGCCTGGTATGTGAAGGCTTTCTTTGAAATTGAGTACACAGACAAATGCCCATAGTGTCATAAATTAAAAATTAGTCTACTTTTGCTAAAACTACTTCTATATTTGGATTTATTTAGAGTATAGTGTACATTTTTGCAACTGCATAACATCAGACTGAGAGCCACTAAAAATAGCTAAAGAACCAAATGTGGTTCCAAAACACCATGAGTCTCATAAACTTGCACTGAACTTCTTTCTAAAATTACTACAGTCTGCAACTAGAAGCGACTCACTGCCATCTCATCTGTTTTATCTGGTGACCTGGTGGTCTATCTTTAATTTTTGATCCATTAATCAAATATCATCTCTCCTCCCTCCAACAATAGACATATGCTGATAAGTTAATTGGTCACCCTGAAAAAAAATTGCCCATAAATGTGAATGTGAGAGTGATTGGTTGTTCATCTCTATGTGTTAGCCCTGTGATGAACTGGCTACTCCTCCAGGGTGTACCCCACTTTAACCCATCGGTAGCTGGGGTAGGCTCCAGCACCCCCACAACCCTAGAGAGGATACAACGGGTTCAGAAGATGAATGAATGATCTCAGTGCCATTAGAAGCTCTGATGTCTGTCTGGTTAGGCTTTGATTGACGGGTCTGTATAACAGAGCACTGGCATACCAAGATGGAGTTGTATGTGAAAACCTTTTTTTTTTTTTTTTTTTTGACAGGCAGCTCCACTGCAGTTGTAATTGATAGGTTTGACTAAGATTAAATTATCTTCTTAAACTGTTTTCAATGAATTTGCCATTTTTACTGAATCTGTAAGGCAGATACAGCTTTAGCTCACTTCTGGCCTCTTGGTCCCTAGTAATTACACATCCTTTGCCCAAATATGGTCACTTCTGGCTCAATGAAGAAAACACTGTAACAATGATTTATTTCTCTATGGGCATAATAAAACAACTTAACCTTTAGCAAAATCATAAATTTGTGGCATCAAAATGGCAGATCAGAAACCAACGGGTGATGTAGTGGTTCAAGTTTATGGGGAGTAACCCTGCTCCATCTCTGGATGTAAATGACCCATTCTAAAGTCATGAAAATGGTTCAGAAAACAGTTTTTTTTAATGTGATTATGCACCAAAGAAAACACAACTATGAACAATACATTTCATTTCTGTAGTTATATTTCCTTCAGTATCTTACACGTTGGATGTAACACAGTATTTTTTCTGCAGTTGAAATTTTTTTTTTTTTTTTAAATTGTTGGAATTGAATAACTTTCTAAGATGACGTGGAACTGACAAGAGCTAAAATAATTAATCATTTAATCATCTTGAATCGATGACAAATATTATTCAGTTACAATTTTCCTAGATCAATCTTTGTTTCATTAATTTCACTGCTCCTAAACATTGGCTCCACTGTTGTGGACGCTTATTGTGATGCACATACATATACTTTTATACTGTTGTTATTTCTATATAGATCTTTTAATATATGCTTTTCCCTTTTTTGCCAATTCAAAATAATGATTTCATCAAATTGAATCAAAGAAAAATAATTGATAGATTAATTGATAACAAAAATTATCAATAGCTGCAGTTCTAGAACTGAGAGTAAAAGCTATCAGGAGATTTCACTGATGGACAAATTTCATACTATTTCATCCAAGTGCAGTATCTGTCCACATGTGGCTTTATTTTGAAGGTAACTTTTCTTTCACTTCTCTCTTCCTACTTGTGTCCAACTTGACAGAATCATACCATGTTGCTCACAGTGCACCTCACTCCTCCCTCCTCTCTCCAGTCTCCCCAGTAACTCAGAAAAGTAAATAGGGCCGTTCACCTTCCCGGCGTCGACACCTTGGACATGAGCCAGAATTAGATTAAAGTCTTCAGGTTACCTCATTAGCCTGGATCTAAATGGGGATCCCACCAGAATTAACTTTACATTTCTGCTCAGAAGTTTTTGATATGAGGTCATGTACACCAGAGAGAAGTGTAAGCATATGGGGGATTTACACTGATTGAGGTTTACGGTGTGGAAAACAGCATAAAGTATTAAAGTGATGCTCAGTAAATCATTCACACCTGCTTGATATCTTTTTGGCTGCTGTTTGAGACCAGCTTGTTGAATTTTCCCTTCCAATGAACAACTTGTATATTCACTAAAAGTGAATATACATAGCCTACCTTTGCATTTACTGGATATTTGGTGCAGACTACCAATAATGTAAGCAATGTCAGACCCTACAAAACTTCCACTTCACCAAAAGAAACCACAAATTCTTGCAGCATTTAAACCACTGGGTGCATCTTTGAAATTATACGGCCTCAAGAGCAAAAAAGTACAACTCTTTTGCATGAAAGCTGTTCTCTGAGGTCAACCACTCAGCTTTTAAAAGAAAGTAGGATTTGCTGTACAAATGTGGAAAGAGAAGTGAGTGGACTGTCAGCCCCGGGCAGCATGATAAATAAAACTGACTGTGGCCGGGATCCAACACTGATCCTCTGTGCGTTTCTATTTGAGTGTAAGACACAAACAAAGAAGAAGAAACAAAACAGGGTAGGAAGGAATCAATGGATGGGAGAGGATGTAGGAATTCATGTGGGACCAAACAAAGGTCTGGATTCCTCTGTGACGCATCGCAGCCAAATATGCCTATTGTTCATATGAGACATCGACAATAAACACGCCCTCTCTGATACACACCTAGTAACTAAACACTACAGTGATATCAGTCAGGATTAAGATGTATTGTATTTGTTCGGTCTGGCCTACATTTCACTGTAATTATCTGTAGAAAATAATGTTAAATGGGTTCCCTTTGTAAACAAATAAGCGCTCATATTAAATGGCAGATCTGTCAACAGTTTTTCATTTTTATGCATTTGCAGTGAGGTCTTTGGCAGCCATCGAAGTGATTTTATGGACTTTCTCCAGCCCTGACAAGGTAGTTTCTGGGCTTTAACAAAAAGGAATATTACCTTATATTATATTGGTTTTAATACAGACTAAGTGTGTGAATATGCAGTATTGTGCATAAGTCTTAGGCCATCCTTAGTTATGTTGCTTTTACATAGTTGTACTGAGCATAATAGCTATTTCTCTGTCTCACAATAGAGGGTAAAATTGTCTGGAGCATTGACACAAAAACAAAAAACATAAACTATATGACTTCTACAAAAAGTAACCCAAACAATATGAACCATTGGACATGTATTAAATGAAACCCGGTGTAAAACATTACAATAGTTCAGTAAATCTCTTAATATCTGCATCGAAGAGTTCAAGATATATCAAGTACAAAAAAGATTACACAAAATAATTTTTTTTCTGAAATTCTTGTTTTTAATGATATTCTATGCTTCACTTTTGCTACAGTGACTGAAATTCATTATAATACATCATTAAACTGTTGCTAAAACAACAAACCTCTTTGTGGTCTAAAGGTTTTGGAAACAAACAATATACATGTTTGTATAATAGTCAGAATTTTTCTTCATTTATTGTATAAGCTGAGGTTGTATCTTATGCTTTCTGAAAAGCCTCACTCATTTTTATTTTAATTATTTCAACTTTTTCTGTCATTTACTCTCAGTCTAACTGAACTGGTAGCTGTGGTTAGTTTTGTAGCAAAACATCAGTGTTGTTAGCTTAAGAGCGCTAATGTTTATTTAACAGTTTGGAAAAAAGTGGATGCATGTGGTTTAAAAATATATATGTTTCACAGCAATAATAGTCATAAGGAGAAACATTTCAGTCCTTAAATATCAAATCAAGTTCCAGCAAAGACTGTATACTTTCAAAACCTGAAAGCTACAACAAAATTACACAGCACCAGATCTATTTTTCCACCATTTTAGAATGTAAGAGGTTCTCAAGAAGCACCACTGCTTTTCCTCTAGTCTCACTATCTATACTCATGCCTACTTGTCAAAAACATTAATATTCATTAGTGATGAAAGGTAGTTTTTTGTTGCATTGCGATATTGGTAACAGTATGTAGCAGCAGAGCTACATATGTCAGACCAATAAAGATGAACTATGGGTTTCTCTTACTTGGAGTCTAAACTCATGGTCAAAGGTCAAGGTCACTGCAACATATTGATGACCATAACTGAAAAAAAAGACCCGCTGTTTGTGATGAAATTTCACACAAATATGTGATAAGATAAAATGATGATGTATTGACATTTTATATGTTACAAAGGTCAACTTGAATGTGATGTCAAAATCTACTGTTCTGACCTGTATTGAGTGATAAAGTCCTCCATGAAAACTGTTTTAAAGCACAGGTCAAAAGCAGACAGCATTTTTTTCACTGGGAAATTATTAATTATGTATAAAATTCATACTTATACAGTCATTTGTACAGCTGTGGCAAAGGAAAGTTGTGATCCTTGTGACCTTTTTTTGAAGTGCAGTCGTATATAGTAATAGTCATATGGAACAGTGGAGAGAAACAAGTAATGTAACACATGATTTCACACATATAATGTTTGTCAATTTAAACAAAATGTTAAGATCATGAAAGTTTTTTTTTTAAACTCTTGATGTATCAGACTGTGAAAACACATACATAGAAATAATCCATGTCTCATCAGCTTCAACATGACCAGAGTGATAATGATTTTCACCTGTTAATACTTTTTCACTCTTGAAGAATGAAGTGAAATATGTTGAGGTAACAGTGGATTTGTTGTTGGTGACATCTATCATGAGACAAGGGATGCACTCCACTGAGCCACTTCACACAAACCCAGTTGTTATTTCACTATCTTTATCTTGACTTGTAAAATCATGTTTTATATGGGCAAACATCAAATGTTTGAATGGTGGCATAGTTCCCACAGCTCTTACCATTGACCCCCATTGATATTTTTCCATCACAGTGGAAGGGTTGGGACTCATGCTCTCTATAGTGAAAACCTCCATTTCACCAAAAAAAATCTACTCTGTGTCTTTTATTCAATTCCTTCTATCTCCATAGAGTCATGGACAGGCTTGTAAAACAAAGATACCTGTGTTTTGAATAAGATCAAATAAACCGCCAGCTATTAAAGTCAAAATCATAAAACCTGTTCTGTTTTTGTACCAGCTCTGTTGCCAAATCTCAACTCTAAATGTTTAACAAGTGTAGTCTAGGCTGCACCATGATTTGTTTACACACAGCTGCTACTGCACTATAGACATGCAGCATTAATTTCTCTGTGGGTTTTTTTTTTTTTAATGTTCCTCCCCTCCAGGACTGTGCAAGTTCTCACATGCATATTTGTGGCCCCCTGAAGCTCCAAGTCAGTGACACTGCATGTGCTGTCGGGATATTAATACAGGAGGGAGTTCTCTTCTTGTGCTTTTTTACAGTCCTCAGTCAGCGAGCTGTAAATCAGTTAGATACACACAGTATCCCCACACCTGGAGCAGCTCGGTGCTGCAGTGTGTGCGAGTGTACGTTCACTGCGTGAGGGTGCTGATGCATGAGAACACATTTTAGTATGTATTTCATCATGTCAAGCGTTGCATGAGTTTTGCAATGACAGATTCCATGTAGCTGACTGACCTGAGTTAAGTGCAGGAGCTCGACATTATACACTGACACTCTTCACCAACAGCTGTTCAACCCAAAACAGCCGCACATCAACACTGTGCCTCCGCCGACTCAATCACTACACCAGATTATGCAACCTAACAAGTGATCTGCTTTTGCTCATTTTCTCATCCTGGTGGGAGGACAAGTCGAAGTCCAGCAAGAAGACAAAGCCCTGTGGAGTAATGCTGACCTTTAGCGCTGGGTAGGGCAGAAAACTGGGCGGAACGGGAGGAGAGGCGAAAACACCAAGATGTCATCGAAGCAGTGGAAAATGTGATGTCTAAATCTGAACATTTTGGACATCACAGCATTCAGGGGTGTGATAACATGGCAAACATATATTTTGGGAGAGATAGAATGTAACTAAAAACTTTTGCACAAGTACTGTAAATGAATAGAAATATTTGTACATGTCAGAAAAACATCTCAGTCATTTTTCCTACACAATATTTATCTGGCAGCTCTGAAAGTATCTACTGATCTAATATGTTTAATACTTGGTGATCCACTTATCCTAATACGTGTAAATAATTAATGTAAAGTTTGTTGTCTTTTCACGGTCATCAGATATGACCCATTTGGACGTTCAGATGCTCCATAGTGAACGTGGAAAAATTGTCATCTTCTACAAAATTTATTCACGAGTAAAATCCATGGAGTTTAATAAATGACAGTAGTTGTAGACACTTGTTTTTATGTTCAGTTAATGAGATTTTTTTTTTTTTTTAAAGTCAAGTTTTTCTCTTTATTTTATTTGATTGATCTGATTAGGATTTACTTTGTGACCTTATGAACATCTGTAATTTAAATGTAGGGAAAATACCTGATTTCCACAGAAAAATACAAAAGAGAATATTTGAACTAAATAATGAAAAATCTCTTAAGACAAGAACATAATGTGCTGTGCACTTTTAATATCCCTCAGCCAAATATAGTGTAAGTGTGTCGGCCTGATATAAGGCTCAAAATCACCCCCTCAGAATGAGATAATATGGATAAATTATATATTTTCTGAATCCTTAGAGTCACGCCAGTATTGCAGTGTTTATATTTTGTATCTCTGATGCTTCCTGTTGCCACACGAATAAAAGAGTTCCACTGTCCACTGTACTTGAAAAAGTATTCTCAAAACAGCTTGAATGAAAGCTCAGAGTGTCCCCTTTAAAATAATACCAAACACATTAATATAAAACATTAAATTTGTCTTTAATAAGGGCTAATACCAAGATGTGCACCACTGTCAAAAATTCATTTTTCCAGTGGGGTTGATAACAGTAATTTAGATGAGACTCCAGAGAGGTTTATTCATTCATTTTCTATACCCGCTTTATCCTCACTAGGGTCACATGGATTCTATCCCAGCTACTTAAGGGCAAAGGTGGGATACACCCTGGACAAGTCGCTAGTTCATCACAGGGCTGACATAGAGATTCCCGCCTGGGAATCGAACCCAAGACCTACTTGCTGTGAGGCACGAGTGCTAACCACTGCACCACCGTGTTGCCCTCCAGAAAGGTTATCACTCAAATATGTTAACTCCAGACATGTATTTTTTCAAAAAGTATAAGCAACCTTTGCCACCTTGAGTGCTACCAACATCTCGTCTGGCCCCTGGACTATAAGATTATATTGAAAGTTTACTGCCCGATAACTTAGACTAGATTGTCTTTGTGTAAAACTTATTACATACACATTTGTATTTGAAAATAGTCAGATATTATAACTAACTGCACAAGGCCATTTGACCTTGAAAAAGTAGGTCAAGGTCACCTATTTTCAATAGGCTTGTGTTCTATGCCAACATGCATCCACAGTATAAATTTGGTGCAGATATGTCAATGTGTTCCTCAGATAATGCGATTATTTCATTGAATGGACAGACAGACAACAAAACAATTACAATACCCCTTCAATTTGTAGTTGGCCGAGGGATGATAGAAGCAATAGGATCTATATAAAAAAAATCTACATAGAAATAACAATAATAACAGTATAAAAGTGTATTAAAAATATCTGTAAACAACAAAAAAAAAGTCAGCTGGCACCTCCTCGGCCAAGGGGTATTGTAATCATTTTGTCATCTGTCCATCTGCCAAAAAATCATTTGGAACATGTGACAAAAATAGTTGCGGGTCCTTAAGGGTTAACTTTGATGATCACAAACTTATCATGGTTATTTAAGATGATTTTTGACTTCATCTCTTTAAGTAAAATTTATAAATCCTTGTTAATTCTTTTTTTAGAATGTTTTCTAGGTTTTGCAGTTCCTTTATTGTGGAATACTGACTCCAGAAATAAAAACAGAACAGCCATAATGGTGTAAATATGTATATTTTAAACTGAAAACAAATTTTAACCCTACACAACCTCAATGTGTAAAAGTTCTAACAATCTGTTTAAAGATTTTAAGCTTTAAATGCTCAAATATCCAGTAGTGGCCAAAATTATTACAGCACCTGACAGATCTGAAAACACTGACCCTTTTTTGTCTTCAAAAACATAATTTCATGTCATAACATAACATCAGCATAACACTCACATCAGCATCAATTTAACCATGATCACACCTGACAATGACCACAAAAGGAATTTGGGTTTTTCTGTGTAGGAATATGGTTGGGTGACATTGGCAGTGAATTGGCCCCAGCTTGAATTTTGTAAGAAAAAGATCCTAAATCTCTGTATTTTGGTTCAATTCCATGATTTATGGAGCATAATGGTGACTTTGTAGATATTTCATTAGTTTTATGGGTATTTTAATGGCCAGATGAAACCTCTAAATTTTTGTCAAGTGTTCTAATAATTTTGGCCACTAGTGTCTGTGTTTTCAATGGCTTGTTTTAGGAAATCTAGTGAAAACTCAGACAAGCCATTAACTGGGGGATGGTTTTACTGCTGTTGAATTTGATCTGTCAAAACGAGACAAATTTGATTTAAAAAAAAAACAAAAGTGTTAATGCTCTTTTTTCACATTTTATGCTGTATTCTTACTTACTACTGCTATCTACTACATACATTTATGCAGTGTGTAAGAAACTGGCCACATGTTTCTCTACATGATCAGGTACTTCAGATTAATACAGTTTAAATCCAGTGAACACCATATATATCTCCAAATATCTTGATTTTGAATGTTTGTGATAAACTGTAAAATGAAGTATTCCTTTTCAAATTCTCCTCTTTCTTAAGCGGAATAAAGTCTCCAACAACCCTCTTGGATTCACTGAAAAATGTATTGTCATGAAGCTAAAAGCAGGCCTGTTTGTCTGAGCCCATAAAAGGAGGTATTATAAGAGACATTTACATGATGTTTACAGCACAGAAAGGCTACAAACATATGATGAGCTCATGGAATATAATGCATTACTAAAGATTAAATAAAGTCTAAAAAGTTATTCAAATAGCGCAGCCTTAAATATTTACAGGAGTAAAATGTAATATTCACATGAGTGCAGTGATAAAATGAATGTAAAACATCAGACATGATAGAAAAACTCCACAGTGGCTACTTTGACTTTTCATACTCCCAGTACATTTAGCTGATAACACTTACATACTTTTGCGTAAGTGAAGGTCTCTGTGTAGATTGTTTACTTTTATGTGGAGTTTGTTCACAGTGTACCATTAGGATTTTCACTGAAGTACAGGATCTGAATGCTTGTTCCACCACTGCAGAGCTGTTAAGCAGCGTGAGTAACTGCCTTTTATATTGGCTCTTGTAACTCAGGCCCATAATAGCAGCCTAGTTGTAATTACCCATTAAAACTTTGGCTGCAATGGATTTGGCTACATCTTGGAATGCCAGTGTCCGTGTTTAACTGGATTCCACAGATCTATATTTGCCAGTGTTTTCCTCCTTTCTGCCACTCTATGGTATTTGAGGTTTGGTTTATGGTGTACCACAGTTTTTGTGCAAATTTGGGGAAGAAAAGCAAAAGCTTTGTGTCAGGAAAGTAAAGGCAAACTTCAGTATTAAGGTAAAAAAACAACAACAACAAAAAAAAAAAAAAACAAGATGGAATGGAAATGGAGTGGCTGGATGAAACACTGATCCAAGATAAACAAAGATTAGGGAGAGGAATAAGGGTGATGCAGGTATGAGAGTGATAAAAAAAAAAATCAGATAAACCTACAGGATCCTTAGCAGCAAGAACAAAATATACAGCCCTGTGGTGCTTGTAGACAGCACAAACATGGAGCGAAACACTCTGTTTGCCTCCCACGTAGTGGATTTTGACACTGTCCATAAATAAAAGCCACAAAAAGAAACTAAAAATAATACAGACAGGAAAATCAGAGGGATTTCCCATCACTGGGATGTGCACCAGTCCAAGTGCCCACTGCCTTCCTGATCAACACTGACCCCTCCGGTCCTGTGTCAGTGGTACCTTCCTGCCTCCATTAATCAGCATCCTGTGTACACCCCTGTGTCTCCTGTACTACACTTAGTAACAACAGTTTTCCAAATGTTTAATGTTTAAAATGGAAAAGTGATGGTAGATAGCTGCATGCTTGCTTGGTTTATCATGTAGTTGGAGTTGATTTCAAATATGCACTTTCACACTAATGCTAAATAAAAGCTAGTGACGACTTGGCCAATAGAAGCAGTACCAGGAATGGTTCAGAAACTATTCATTAGCAACAGGTTACTCACCATTAACGTCATTTATCTGAAATTTCCCTCATACATTAAATTTAACAATATTCAGTCTCAATAAGACACTCTAGTAAGTACCTTTTTTGTTTTTGTAAACTAACCTTTAGCTGTCAGATGAACGCAGTAGCTTCTGAGCCTGAATGAACTTGAGCTGACAAATTTTTATTTCAACTACTGATATAAAAATGATTATTTATTGTTTCCTGTCAGTTATTCAATTGAAGTCCAGGACTTCAACAGGTCCTTTCTAATACATACAGTGCTTAACAAAATTATTAGACCGCCCTCCCTTATTTGTCTCAGAGACCATCCAGCATCATAAAGTCTTCTCATGCAGACTCTCTCATTTCCAGTGAGCTTTCAAGCTTTCTGTTGAGCTTTTTTACTATTTTGAACTGGAATGCGGAATATCAACCTGAACACATCTTTTTATTTCTATATTTGAGCCAACTCACTTCTCCAAGAAGTCAGAAATCAATCAAACATAACATTCAACCACCAAAACAAATGTCTCTGTTCAGGAATGAAAGTAAATTAGTATAATTTGATGTTAATCAAGATAATCAAATAATATCTTCAAATAGTATTGTACTTCACTTCTGTTTTTCTTTTCTTTGTAAATTAGTACACTTGATATTAAATTTGTGGAGAACAATAATTATTATATTTTAGCATTGCAAACATCATTTTGACTAAAGGCCTTCTATACTGGTGTATTAGCCATTATAGAAGCATAAAAAAAACATTATTTTAGTATTTACTAATGCTCTTAATGTAAGATATCTTGCCATAAACCTTACACTGGGTGGTGGTCGAATGAAATTGTGAAGTCCTTTAGTTTGAACCATGCACTTGAAATGTGTCTTCACTAGAACTTCTCAGTTTGGGATCAATAAAGTCTGTCTGTCTGTCTGTCTATCTGTCTGTAGGGTGGTTGGTCTGTCTTTCTGTCTATTGGCCAATCAATCGATGAAAACAGTACGATAACTAGATTTGATGAGAGTATAATATGTATAATTGTGCTTTTACTGGTGACTGTTCACCTGAAAATAACAATGGTTGTGTTTGATTTCTATAGTAAAGCTGTAAACGTTACCATCAAGTCCAACTGCCTTTGATAGAGGCAGATAACCTCCTTTTATAGTTTCCTTTAGAAAGTGCAGCCACGTTGCTGCATGTATTGCTATTCAGATCCAACATTTCTCACTCAGTGTGTTCTCTCTATTCAAAACTTTGACAAACTTTAAAAATCCCTGAAAAATCTCTCTCTGGCTCAGTGGAATCCACTGCAAGCAAATTGTTGATAGCTACCAACTTAAAAGCTAACTGGATTGAGGAAAATGTTCAATCATTGTCTTTCCTAAACAAAAATGACATGTATTATTAAACATTAGCAAATCTTCAGTTAGATCTGGAATTGCTTTTTCACAGAATAAATCAAAAGTGTATTTTTAACTTTGGACTGAAGCACCCTATGTCTGCTCACTGGTTTGGAGAACACCGGGTAGAGTTAGATCCATCTCTCCACAGTTAGAACATCTGTTTTGCAATAATCGACAGCGAGACTCCACACTGGTGAAGCCAACACCCACTGCAAGTTTCCACAGTAAAATGTCACAGCCTCTGGTTCTGCCAAGTTGGATCGATGGAAGTTCTGGCCCTTTTTGAGGGGGAGGTCTGCTGCTTAGACAGTGGCCTTATTGTGTCGGGGAGCTGCACAGTGGCTACAGTTATAGATAACAGATAATGTTTTTTGGCCCGTAAAGCAACTGGGTCGAGCTAGCTTTGAAATGCATAATAAATATAGGCAGTTAAAAGACCCGACTGCATCTGCCACCTGAGATAAACATTTAAATGATTTACAAAAAAAAAAAAAAACCTCAGTGAATGAATAGTTTATCAGTGCAGTGGAATCTGACTTCAGCCACATGTCTGAAATATTACCCATAATGAGTCTGAACTCCTGTGGAAGCCCTTCTTCAATAGAGTAAGTGATCCGTCTCTAGGAATTCTGGTTTGTTGACTTCAGAGCAGCAGTATAAAAGGGAATTCCTTTCACAGTCTCAGTCAGTGTGTGCCTCCGAGTGTTCTCACATGCTCTATGAGTTGACGACTTCCCCGGGGGGGGGGGGGGGGGGGGGGGGGGGGG
>JAQQZY010000027.1:30239710-30253125 GCA_030068375.1 Ostorhinchus rueppellii | reverse complement strand
GTGACAACAATAAATATATTAATATAATAGTTTTATCAATCATCTTGTGTAAGCTTTGGTAACATTTTCAGACCATTCCTTTTTTATATCATTCAAAATGAGTTTGAGTAGCTAAATAATTATGTTTTTGTTGATAGGTTTATTAATTAATGACCAATATTTATTTTTCTTATCAATGAAAAAGGGCTCTTTTCATTTTATATTTCGGAAACAAAATTTAGTTTTAAAAAATGTTATTTTTTATAGATTACAGTTAAATATATGTTGTTTGTTTACAAAGTTTTGAAAATATAAACAGACATCTTCGGGACAAGAACAAATTTTGCAAATTTTTTTTTCCAAAAGGCTGAAGCGAGAGTTGGGGGTACTTGGCTTAAAAATATATTTTAGGGGGTACTCCACTGCAGAAAGTTTGAAAGCCACTGGCAGCTTTTACAACCTTCCATCAAAATAAGTGCAATCTGAGTTCTTAATTAATTCTTAACAAGGTAAAAGTGATATAAAATATTTATTTAGGGTCTTAAACACTTCTGTGTAGTTATAATAATACTTACCAAGCAGAAAAATTTGTCACAAATGGTAATGCAATGTTTTCTTGGCATCACTGAAACCATGCATTTGACAAACTGGGTCATTTCAGGCTGTATTATGCATTCATTCTTAATTTGATAAATGCATATTTAGATATAAAACTGACAATTGTTAGGATTCCTGGTCATGTTGACTTTTTCTGTTTCCCAGTTACATGATCAGTGGATTCAGTTTCCATCCCACAGGAATGCTGAAAACGGTAAAGACTCGGGTTCTTCTCTACCAAACTACTGAGCAAAATGTTAAAAGGTTGTTCTGGCTGTTATCATGGATGCGGCCAACCAAGGCCATCATTAACTTAGAAATGACTCTAACCACTGCAGTGGCTCCAACACAAACTTCAAATAAGTACGTGAGGGTGTCCAAAATTTCCACTTTGAATTTTTAAAGCTGCAGAAGCCAAAAGCAGGGGAAAAGGCCAGAATATGAGAATTCATATACTTTCTTTCTACAGCTCCTCTCCTCCTGGTCCAAATCCTACCATATAGATGACATCTGTGCTGAGCTACATAGTAAAGCAGTAATCATACCTGACTCTGATCAGTAATGGATAATTACAACTGTCAATATTTAACCCCCTAAATGCCTGAAAACAATGGTAAATGACCAACCAACCTTCCATAACAGGGTAGATTTTCTACAGCCTGAAAAAATAGAAGTGGATTGCCTTCTTGTTGTTGTCAGACCGACCACTGGAATTACAATGTGTTGAAAGGTATTTATGGAACTACTGTCAAACAGATCAACCAGACACCAAAAATATCGATAAGTATAAGCTCTACAGGCTCTGAAAGGAATCGTGTCCCTATTGATTAAATGCTTTAACTTTATTTTGAATGAATTGAAGTCAGATTACTATTAATAATGCAACAGAGCTCTTAAGTCCTTATTTACCCCCCCCCCCTTTTTTTTTTTCCTTGGTAAACACCACTATGAGCTAATCTTATATTAATCAAATCTTTGCTGGTACAACCTTGTCTAAAAGATTATTGAGCCAGTGAACATAAATATGTCTGTGACCTACATTTCTTGTACTTAACCTTCATTCTTGACTTACATTTTTCATTACTGAAGTCAAGGATTTGAATACTTCTACGACCACTGTGCACGCACACACAAATACACACGCTTACCCCCTCCTGTGTTTTTTGACATCACTAGGACCCTCCTGTATCTTTTTCTCTGTCGTCCCTTCTATTCATGACTGTTTTCAATACAATAGGAAAATCTGCCTTTTTCAGCTGGTTCTCCAAAATGTTTTGGCCACAGTGGACAGCAGCTGGATTCTCCATTTTCTCCACCCTTTGTGATTCCTCACCCTGATTGCTCTTCACACTCCCTCCTGGACAACCCCAGCTGCCTTCCACCCTTAGTAACACTCCTGCACAAAATACAAACACACAGGACACAAGCACATTCACAGGCCCTCACATGTACTCTCCAAAGAGGTGCATTTATGTGCTGCATGGCATATACAGAATAAATGCACACACACACACACACACACACATACACACAAAAGGTAGCTGAACTCACTTTTGTGGTATGTCTGAAGGTTTAAAGAGGCAGGGATGTGTTGTAAGTACAAGTGCATCCGCAGAGGAATCTGTTTGGGCAGGCTGAGTTGGGGGAGGACTTGGCAACCTATCAAAGTTATTACCAAGGCAAACCACCCCCTGTCTTGTATCTGCACGCTCTAAAGAGGTGCCCAAATAGAAGAAGAAGAAGAAGCAGAAGAAGGACGACGAGGATGATGAAGAAGATGATGATAATGAGGAGGAGGAGTAGAAGAAGAAGAAGAAGAAGAAGAAGAAGAAGAAGAAGAAGAAGAAGAAGAAGAAGAAGAAGAAGAATGTAAAGCCTTACACTTTGTAAAAAAAAAAAAAAAGAACAAAAACGCACCACCTGATTAAATCAAGCATGTGATAATTGTTGTACAGACATCTGAGGTCAGGAATTATGTGGAAGTGGAATCTCTGTGGTGCAAACCTTACCTTTAACCAGGTGTGATGAACAGCCCACAGTCCTTTAATGACAGCAAGATGACAACCTTGCTGCCCAGCCCATCCTGTCTGTTAACACAATCACTAGTCAGCAACATCCGCTGCCTCCCCACTTAAGTCTGCGCCTTTCACTTCCAGGCACGTTCCTCCATCAAAATTTCAACCCTCCTATGCTATCTGTTTCCTATGTACTTGCCCTTTCTGTCTTTTCTTTATGCATTGCTAATACACACAGACACACAGACACACACTTCTTTGAAAAAAAAAAACACCCCACAGGTCATGCAGTCCACTCTGTCTTGGTTTCACTCAGCTCCTCTCCTGTCAAGTGTCAAGGTGACAGAAAGGAGAAGAAGCCTGACATTGTCTGTTAGTGATATGCTATGGGGAGGTGGGGGTACTGTGTTTGAACTTGTCTGGCTTGAGTTCTGCCTGTCTGCCGGTCTGTTTTTCAATGAGTAATCTATTGTAAGACTGAGCACACACATACACACACTATGTGGCAGATCGTATGACATCACTTAAGTACAAGACTGGAAGAAGGATTTTAGCCTTGGGGAGATCGATAGAGATAGGTGAGAGTTGAAGTCTTCTGGAAAGGTTAAATAGTTCTTATAGCTTCAGGGATTTATAGTTTATGGAACACCACATTATGCTTTTCAAAGTACCCTATTTTCAGCTGTCTTTCTTTTTTAAAGGTTCATTATCAAAGATTTGTGTGGGATTACATGGATATTTTGCTGGAGTTGTTGTTATGCTGTGACTCCTTAGCCAGTGTGTATTAAAATGTATAACATATGCACAAAAAAGAAAAGAAAATACAGCAATTTCTTGGATTGAAGAGAATGAGCCTTATTATTACTATTGTTTTTTATGGTCTTGTCAGTTTTTTTTTCTCAGTTTTGTCTTTGTGTTGTGAGATGTCACAAGATTTTATTATTGAGCCAAGAGGAAGCTTCAACAGTCTCTGTTCTTCTGATCTGGGCATCTTTAAAATGTCATTTTAATGTCACAATGTTGAAAAGAGTCGTTAATGATGCGGGGCAGTAACGAAACTCGTGTGACACTAAAAAAGGAAAATATTTTCAATGATGTTCTTCTTAAACATCTCTGATTTCAATAATAAGAACAATGATATAGTAATGTCTTAATTTGTCTCTCATTGGGGAAATTCCTTTTCTTTTTTTTTTTCACTTTTGCAAACACACAGAGACCCTAATTTACTGTTATGCACAAACAAGAGTACTATACACACACTTAAATCAAGTGTTGTGGTAGCCGGCCAACTTGTCAGTTCAATCAGACTGAGTGAGATTTAGAACGTTTTTTTTTTTCATAGTTCAAAAGGCCCCAGTTTCTTTGTTTTGTTTTTTATGGAACTAACTGCTTTCTTTCCTTTCTACTTCAACAAAAGCCTTATGCTTGTTACCATATGTTATAACATATATGTTACCATATTACCAGAGACAGAGCAACAAGAGCAACATAGGCTGAATATGTTAATGTTTTGTATTGAGATAGGTTCAACTGAATTTAACATGCTAATCTGATCCCATACCATCACTTGCATCATTTTACCCACACAACCAGATTGTTTAATAATCTCTTAAACCATACCTTTAATGTCCAGCCAATTAATGCAAATCTACTATTCAGTGGTTATTCTATCTCTGTCCCTGGGGAAATATCTCTCTACTTGTAGCCTTTCACTCCCTCATCTTACTATAATGATGGTAAAGGATGTGTTCATAAACTATGGCATTGTGTTTGGTGTGGTCATCGATGTGAGACATCCCACTTTTAAAACAGAAAACACACATTTGACAATAAAACTCTTCTGAGAAAGGCCAGAGAATGGTGCTTTGTGAAGTCTTTAGTTAGTGTTTGACCAGCCCTTTCCCCACATACATCATATAGATACCAGATGAAATAAATATGGAACTATTGTATTCCCTTCTATGAATTCTAATGTATTCATTATCTTTGATACGGGTGACAATGGGTGACGCCAAATGCAGAGTGCTTTACTTTCTAGACAATACTGTATTAAATTAAAAACAGATAAATACATCGGGGGAATGTCTTGGCTGATCTTTTGCACCTCTGTTTTTCTACAAGGAAATAATTTGAAGTCGGACAAGGAGCTTTCTTTTCCCCTATCACAAATCTAAGTAAGATAAAAAGTCAAGTACGTAAAAAAAAGTACTCATAAGGGTCTCATCAAGAGTTCTCACCTCATAATAACATTTATCTGTGTACACTCACCGTATGTAAGTGTACATTATATATTACCGTTATTGTTTAGTGCATAGAATAATTTATACAAGACAGTTTGTTTCTAAAAAAAAAAAAAAAAAAGACACTTGAGTAATTAGGCTGTGGCCTTTGCACATATAAAGACTTGTTTATGATACACTAGAGACTGTTCAGTAAGCTGTATAAACAGGATGGAGTACAGAGACAGACAAATACAGAACACGTAGATTTGGAGATTCCTCTGTGACAAGGCCAAGGTATTATTTTGACAAAGTACCCACATAGTTCTAACAGCCCCCACACACAAAGACCTGGTAGAAGTTTAATCCACCCTTGGACTCTTTTCCGGTGTTTCCGCGTTCTCTTGTCTTTGCACAGAAAGCAGACTGGAAAACATGCAACATAGGATGAGAGCAGTGCCAAGTATATACAGTAAATTGGTGCTGATGAAACAGATGTGAAAGGAGTGGGAGGAAGGGAAGCAGACAAACAGAGTGAAAATACCCAGGAGAAAGGCAACTGAATAGAGATCACAGCAAAAAGCTGGTGTGGACTGTATCTGAAAAATGTTATGGCAAGAGAGAGCATGATAAAATGATAACCACATGCTGTTTGAGGAAAGCGGCTTTTATTCACACTTCAAATCACACCATGTTAAAAATACACAATGCGAAGAGTCTGGCTTTGGACATGCTATTGCTCTGATACCTTTACTGGTGTTGAATTTGATTTAGGAATTTTACAAAAGAAACTTCCCCTATTTCCTCTGTTAATGAATAAATAGTATTCTAAATTCTGCTCTACTTTACTATGGTATTGACTGGAGGACTACACTACTGCATATATTGCAATTACTGATTATTTAAAAAATTCTAATGATTTGGTTGGACAGGAGTTTTACCGAATGCTTCATACATAAAATAAATAAGGTAGATGGATAACAGTATAGCATGGGGACAACAGATTACAACTTCAACATTTGCATTTGCTTAAGTAGAAGCATGAGAACAGCACTCTGCCACATCACATCCTTTTGTCTTATATCATATTACACTGACAATGTGCATAATTACTACAGGGTATACTTCTGTATGCCTTTAACTGTCAACCAAAAATACAGCTTCTATTTGTCCTGAGATCTGGTTAACGAAGGGGACATTTGAAGATAGACCTCCAAATGAACTTTTAAATGACCCAAACTGTTCCTTCTAGGGGGACTTGATTTAACTAGTCAAGAAGAGTTCAGGAATTTGCAACACAACAAGGTGGTTAAAGTGTAATGATGTTTATTGTTCCAGAGCACATACTATCATTTTGCCTCTTGTTCGTAAATACATGTTTTGTTTTGTTTTTTGTTTAATTACAGATATTATTTAACCAAAAACCCACTGATATTGACATGACTTTCCAATCAAAGGTTGGGGATGTGGTATTTTCTACAATGTGTAAAGTCCTTTGCAGTCAGTCTGAGATTTTTGCTATAGGATTGAATAAATAAAATTGGATTTGGAATTGAGAGCAAATGTTAAGCCTTTCATGATATATTCTATAGTATACAATACATAATCAAGGAGCTATTCTACATGCAGTATTCTACAGAGCTATAAAATTCTAAATCATATTTCACTACACTGCTACAGCATTACATTGGTCTGTACTAATCCATATAGTATTGTATCTATAAAGTATGATTGTATAACTCAAAACATTTCTTTCTTTCACATAAATGTGTTTCTCATAGAAATCAGATGTCATTCATTCCACAGTGACCTTGGTCTTTAATATACAGTATTTGCCATTCTTCCTCTTTGGTTCCTTGACACCATTACATTTCTTTTGTAATCCATGGACCAATGAACAATGGCGCTTTCTGTTGAATCCCAAGCTACTGGCAAAATCCAATCAGTGCGCTTCCTTGGACCATGTCCTTGAATGAAGCTGTTTCTTTGAGTGGTTGGCCGGCAGCTTTCCTCATTCTTCTGAGTATGAGAACTGTATGAATACAAAACCAGGAATATGTCATTTTTAAAAATTCTTTCTTTCATTTTTATTATTTTTAGGGCAGACCAAACAACCCAAGTTCAGAATAGTGGACACTAAAAAAGTTGAGGGTATCATTGTTGTTGTTCCTCCTGTTTTTTGTTGTTGTTTTTGTTCTTGTTTTTGTTTTGTTTGTTTTTTTTTACTGCTGACGTTGTCCACAATAATAACTGCTTAATCAATTTTCCAATAAGAATACTGCAAATAAAAATAAATGTTACACTTACACCTACTGGCTAGAGGTTGTACTAGCAGCAGTATGGATGAGTAGATACTGGTCCAGTCCAGTATATATATATGTATATGTCACAGTTCTACACAGACTTATTAGCGGTTCTTCAGTATTTGGTCCACCATAACATTTTATCGGATGAACCACACCTGCCCGGTTGTCGCAAAAATACATGTAGGTGATCTGATCATCCATTTCCATAAATTATCCTCTTCAAACCCGTTTTGTTCTTGAACAGACCCCAGTCCGGCTCTACACAGGAACATCTACGTTGTAGTTACGTCACGCAAAAGTTATACCAAATGGTAGCTTCAAGTGCTTTTGAAAATATAGGAAATAAAGCTGTTAATTACACTGTAAACTTTTTTTTACCCTGTAGACTGAAAAAGTAAGGAGAATCTTAGACTCATTCTCGGATTTTAAATACAGAAATTGACATTTGTCCCTTTTGTGGTTTTTGATACATTTAAAAATCGCCTTATGAATCTAAGAGTGTCAAATGTCAAACTGTTTTTATGTGATTTAGCGCCGCTCCGGAGGGTTCAGTGAACGCAGCAAAAGTTGAGAATAGAGTAGTGACATCTGTGCTTATGGAGAACAAACAGAATAATGTGGACAACAATTTTACTCCAGGTATTCGAGATTATTTGTTTTTTTCATTACTACAGCTGGAGAATACGTTCAAAGGAGTATACGTTAGTAGCTAGTTTAACGACTGACGCGTGAACTAGCAAGTAAACTATTACGACAGCCTGTGTAGGACCAGGATATACAGTCCGTAGACAGTTATGTTTAGCAGCTAACAGAAGTGTTGCATATGGTTCAGACTGACTCGTTTAAGGTTCTTTCTTTTCGATTACAAGGAAAATAAACGTTAAATATTATGTAGGTCACAGTTTAGTGTTATTTATGGTCGATATAGGTCAGACCGTAATAGAGAAAATGAGAAGTCCATAGTTAGACTCATGTAACCCAGTTCCTCGTACCTGCAACAGAAACTAAAGTGTATTCAAAAAACTCACAGTTTTGCAAAACATTTCTCGTAAATAACTTTAGTGTGTATCCTTAAACATTTGATACAAATTGTCACGAATCGTGAATGTATAAGACAAATTCGGCATACACCAAAAGTAGTTCACATGCGTAAGAGTTAAAATAAAAATGATCTGACCTCTTTATTTTTCTTTTATAAATACTGAGCACTTTTGAGAAAATGTCAGGGATGATGTGTTAAATGTGTCTGCCAACTCTTACACTTGGTTACTGTTTTATTTTCAATCTGCTAAATATTACTAATGATGTGACAATGTGAATCTAAACTGATCTGTAACCTACAAGTTAATAATTAAACTATATTGTATGACTTCAGACCCAGGAGGAGAGGGAATAACACATGATGCTCCATGTGACCAAACCCCAGCAGAAATTATCAGCAGACAAATGACTGAACAAGGCCGCTTTGCTTATGCTGCACTCTGTGGCGTTTCCCTGGGCCAGTTATTTACTGGACCTGAAAACAGGTAAAGGAGCCATGACAAGCCACTAGTAAATACTGTGTTTGAAACATTTATGTCCCAGGTTTTGTCAACATATGAAAGAGTGTTTGCATAATATTTAATCACTAATATGTCGATGCTTTTTATATTTATGATAGCTAGTCTCTCTCCTGTTATTTCAGAAAACATTTGTATAAATAACTCTGTCTTTGAAACTTTGCTCAGTTTTAGCTGTGGTTCACTTTGAGAAGATGTTGAGCTCTGTTTTTGTTTCTCAGTACATTCAGGGAGCAGTACCTGCAAGGCTTGGTCCACTGGCTGGACCTGGATGAGTCAGTGATGCCGGTTATGGGGGCTTTCCTGTCAGGCCTTGGCTGTGAAGGGTCAGACACTTTCCTCAACATCCTGCAGGCTGAACCCCTTCTGGCTGCAGGGGCCACACCCATCATACAGGTGCATTTCACTGTAATAGAAATTAGCTTAAGTTGATTACAGTGGGAACTGACAGCATGTCCAGGGTCTACCCTGCCTTCATTCATAGGTAGCTTGTATAGGCTCCAGCACCCCCTACGTGAAGATAAAGTGTGTTCAGAAGGTTAATGAATCATTACAATGATCACAGTGGAAAGCAGGATGCTGCACTATTATGCATTAATTATTTAAGGCAAAGTATGAAACATTTCTTGTATATGTTCAACCCTCTTCTCCAGTAAGTGATGAGAGTGATGCCCAAGAGAAACTGAAACTGAAAGAGCAGAGAGTTGCTTCGTCACTGTGGTTAAATTATGAAAACACATACACATCAACACTTTCGCAAACTCTAGAGGTTTTTAAAAAAAATTTTAATAGTGAAATATGACATATTTTGCCTTTAACCCTCAAAGACCCACAACTATTTTTTATCACAATTTTCAAACAAATGTTTTTTGTCCTTCTCAAGTAATTTGTCACCATTTATTATCATATTATTCTGTGCATTTTGCCTTTTTCAGTGAAAATAAGGTATTTACCTATATTTAATTAACTAATCATGGAGATGTTCGTAAAAACCTAGGTAAATTCAAAGGTTATTTTGTCAAAACAGAAAACTGAAGAAAAAAGTGATTTTTTTTTTTTTTTTAAATGCATCGTTAACTGGTCATAAAACAAGTATCTCCATTCACTGTCATTTATCAAACTTCATGGGTTTTACTGGTGAATCAATGTTGTAGAATGAAGATTGTTTCATATTATTTTATTTCAGTATCATTCCATTGCAATTTATCTAGACTTTATGGACTATCTTGTATAAAATCATGTATACAATGACTGAAACATGAAACTATTAAATTAATACAACCTTGAAAAATCCTCAAATTCTACTCCCACAATTTTTTAGTGAATAATTTTAAGTTTGCTTTGAATGAAAGAGATTTCATTGTACAGTTATGAGTATGAAAATGTTATATTGTTTTTAGTTTAAAAAGCTTCAGGAAAAGGCACTAAATGGGCTATGAAGTCTAAATGATTTTGTAAAATAATCTAATATTAGATTAATATACAGACATACTACACACACACACACACACACACACAATATAACCAGCTTCCATTTTCTGTTACAGGATCTGGTGTCTTTTTCTGTCAAAGATGGTAATAACCTTTTTTTTAAAATCTTTTTTTCATTATTTTTATTATAATTTAATCACTGTCTGTGTGGAAAACACAGTATATCAAACCACAATCCTGCTTTTTCATGCTTCCTTAGGGCAGTATGATGCCAGATCACGGGTTCTCATACGCCATGTCAGTTGTCTCCTCCGAGTCTCTCCACAGCAGCTGGAGGAGTTTGAGGAAACACTGGGAGAGAAGCTAAGGGAAGCAGGAGAGGAGAGCGAGTAAGTTTAAGATGGATGTTAGATGGAAATTTTTTTGGTCCTTTATTTATTTATGTATTTAACCTTAGTTAACCAGGTAAGTTAGATAAGAACTGATTAGCATTTGCAATATTGACCTGGCCGAGAGGCAGCACACAAACACAATGAGTAGCAGCACAGGTTGCATGTATAAACAACAGAACAGAGTTATTCATGTACATGAAGCCATGAATAGATGTGTTAAAATGGTGTCAACCTCGTTTTAGTTCTGGGGCCACATTCAGTCCAACATGATTTCGAGTGGACTTGAGCAGTACAACAATAACATAACATATGAATAATGTCAACTCCAAGCATTTATCTACGTTTTACAGTGAAAAATGTAAAATAACATTATGAAAATGTTTACATCTACAAACTATCTTTTAAAAATGTATCTGACCTCTGCACTAAAATGATTTTCACATCTTTGATTATTAACATAATTGAAGTTACTTTTGTATTTCACCAATTCATCCCACGTGCCAGATTGGACCCTTTGGCAGGCCGGTATTGGCCCACGGGCTGTATGTTTGACACCCCTCCTCCAATAGGTGATCCTTTGCAGCTATAGAAACTCATGCACTCTGTCTGACACTGCTTTCATTAGAGAGGAGTCATCACGACGCAGGAGGAAAGAAAGAGGACGGAAGCTACGACGCTACCTCCTCATTGGACTAGCCACTGTGGGAGGAGGGACTGTGATTGGTGAGTGTCACTGCTTCGCTTGCCTTCGAATCCTTTTTTTAGTTTCTAGTGTGACGACTCTCATCAGGTTGTTCTCAGCTTGGTGGTGTGTCTCCAACTGGTGACTGTGAGTTGCTGCTCATTAGAGTGATGCCTCACACCTGGGCCCGGTGTGCAGAGATTACTTAAGCTTCTCCAGCACTTCCATTCTGACTCTCACTGACCTCACCGGCTCTCCTCAGGTGTTCATAGTTGTTGTTTGGTTATGTTAATTCATTTCTGCCTGCAACTTGCAATACTTTGACACACACCATTTCCACTCATGCGTATCCCACACCACAAACTTGACTTACTTCCACATCCCATATTGTTAAATCTTTAATTTGGTCCAATTTGACTTATTTAAGGTTCATTTGATTATCTAATTTGGTTAAATATGTTCAAATAAAGATTATTTAACATGGTGTTTGTCTCCCTTTTTGTTGTGACCTTTTGGGCCGGGTCATGACACTAGGTTCATCATTTGCTTATTGTTTCACCACAATGTCTGAAGGCCAGGACAGTTCATAGTGGTTAGATCAGGTCAACAAAATCACCTCAGAGGTTCACTTTAATAAGTACTTTTCATTTCCATTAGTGAACCAAAAGTTATTCATTGTCAACAAGAGTAAAATATGACATTACTTTATTTTCAACAAATTTGTGTCCACTTTACAAACTTAACAACTAAAGACAGACCTAGAATACAAATTGAAGAAAAAATAAAGCGAAATATTTAATGTTTGCGTGAAAGCATAAAAATTTAAAGCAGTAAATAATGGTCCAATGAAGAAAAGGGAGCATACAGACATTTTTTATTATGTGCTTCATAATAAGTGTCTGTGTGAAACAGAGCAGCGGAACCCATCTTTAGCAGCAGCAAAATTAAGGAAACAAAGCTTAGATTCAGGAAAATTGTAATCTGTAAATGTTTTAATTGATTTGAGTTGATTCATTGATTGCTTCAACTCTAAAAAACAGATGACCGGATACTTTTGTCACACCAGCCTACAATGTAAAACCACTTTTCCGAGTTTTTGTGTCGAGCAATGAAGTAGATTTTTGGAGTCACATCTGGGGTGATCAAACCACCAATGAGTGGTCTAAACATCCCATCATGGGGTAGATTTTAAGTTATTATGGCCTGAAAACATTGGTGTATATATATTTATATTGTCCTATAATATGCATTATAGATAGAGCCAAATCAAAACTGAAAAAGCCAAAAGCCCCATATAACATTAAACTTTAACACTGGCGCTGACCTGTGAGTCTGTGTCTTTTACAGGTGTGACAGGTGGACTGGCAGCCCCTTTAGTGGCAGCGGGGGCCGGTGCAGTGATCGGGGCCGGTGGGGCCGCTGCTCTGGGCTCAGCTACTGGTATTGCAATCATGGCATCCCTTTTTGGAGCCGCAGGAGCTGGACTGACAGGTAAGAATGATTCCTAATGTCGGAATTGAAATCAAATTGAAAAAAGAATTGATGTCAGAATGTCATACAGTATGTCTACATCTATCACCGACTCTGAGCTTTTTCCTGTTTCTTTCCTTTTCTTACTTTGACTCTCTTAAAGGCTATAAGATGAATAAATGTGTTGGAGCCATAGAGGAATTTGAATTCCTGCCTCTGAGCTCTGGGAAACATCTCCATCTCACCATTGCAGTCACAGGTTGGCTCTGCAGTGGCAAATACAGTAAGTCAGCTTTCTGATGTGTCACATGTACTGTGAAATTAGAATTTCCATCAGGATTGCCATATATATCAGCATTGCTAGCTTACTGTGTAGCCATATTCTACTGAACTGGTTTACCATGAAAGATAATACCAATCATTCTGAATATTTGCAAGTTGTGTTGCAACCAAGGTTATTATTGTTAGCGAAATCTAATTACATGTCAAAAACTAGAAGTGAAAAAACATTTTCAATAACTGAAATTAATAAAAACTATAATTATAACAAAAAATTATTATAAGTCACTGAAACTGTGTTGTGTGCTTACAAAACTAACTAAAAATAATATATAAAATAATAATGTATAAAAATTGTTGGATTGATATGAAATCAATTTATTTGGCCTGTACAATTTTAACTGGCAGCACCATACGACACTTTATGGTTTGTCACTTCTCGTCACTTGACATTTAGAGTCAGCTTCTCATCCCCACTGTACCTGG
>JAQQZY010000027.1:30209969-30221861 GCA_030068375.1 Ostorhinchus rueppellii | reverse complement strand
TCTATCTATCTATCTATCTATCTATCTATCTATCTATCTATCTATCTATCTATCTATCTATCTATCTATCTAATATACATTATATAGCCTAAATGTCATCTAAAATTAACGTTTATTTCCAACATAGTATAGCAAACTATTACATGATCAAAAACATATTCATTTTAACCAAAAAGTTTCTGTTTTGAATGTCTGGGTCCGCCAGAAGTTTGTGATGTTAAAATATTAAAAGATGAAAAACTGCCTTTTTTACCTCAATTATTTACATAGGATGAGTGGCTCAACAGTTATTAAACATTTTAGATCAGTAGATAGTTTTGGTTGATGGTGGCTGTATAGGACGTTATGGGTTAAATAACAATTGACATCCCATTGTCTAGTTCAGTAGAGCATGGACAAGATTTACTACTGAAATGGTTTCATGTAAGTCTTTAGTTTCAGTGAAAAGTCTATGCAAGACAGTAAATGTAGATGATATGAATATGTCAATAAGAAGACTTTAAAGCCTATGTGCCAGATTTACTGCACACAAATGTGTCAGACTATGATGCTATGATCCCTGCAGCCGGGAGCAGCGCATCTGACACACTGTCTGCACCTTCATATCCATGACTTCTCACACATCTTCTGCAATTCATGTCGAAAATGAGAGGCTGATAATAGCTTGTATACAGGTAATTTATAGCACTAGCTGCAGTATGCTTTCATAATTTCTAAATCAGTTATTTCTATGGCAGCGTAAGCTTTAATTTAAAATGTACAGTTTAGTGTATTTTTGATCCTCCTGTCCTTATTGACAGGTAGTGAATATGAGTGTTTTTAAAGCAATGTCACAAACATGTACTTAAATTGAAGTGCCTCTCAGAGCAGACTTCTCCTCAGCTGTATGTGCAGCATTCAATGTTTATCACCACTTCAAGGTCTTCAGTATATCATCAGACATCTCTGTTACTAAAAGACTAGTAAATTACTGTGATAGAAACAGTTGATTTTCAAAAAGAAACACAGATTGCAATGTAGTATCAGAGCATTTATAACTAATGAATTTGTCCTGTTTTGCTACTTACAACCAATCTGCAACATTTCCTTTAAATCATTTAAAGATACACAATTAAATTGTTAACCTAACCTCTAATCGTCAGTCTTCCAAACTGGCAGACTCAACTAGGTCAAGAAGAAACTTTGTTATTACAGGTGAAAGGATTTATATAAAGGTAACATCTATGAATCATCCTCATCGCACAATAAGGGACACATATTCAGGGGAAGGTTATGTAGCTTTCCATCAAAGTTGGTGTGACGTTCATAAAAAAATAAATAAAAAGGTATTGAATAAAAACCTTGCTGTCCTAAAATCATTTTCTAGCACCGGTGATGTTTTGGGGATTCAGTAGCCTTTGATACAACAATAATTATCTCAGATTGTAAGTACTGCACTTTAATGATATTAATCACAGCGATAGATTTCATTCGCATAAAAGGCTTTTCTGAAGATCACGTCAGACTGTACTGAGTAAAGATCGGAAAATGTCAAGTAAAAGACAAGCCTTGAAACTAATTTGCACCTACATAATGAACCTTTTCAGCGAACACTGATAATGAGCCAGTGTATTATTTCAGTATCACTGCTTATTTATCACAAGTAATGTGTTGCTTTGTATCCAATGTCCTGGTTTAAAATGATATGAAGAGTCACCTCTGGCGTTTACCTTCATTAAACTTATCTACCAACTTTGACTATATGTCTGAGCTCCCTATATACAATGGCATACATACATACCCATATGCAAGAGTGGAATTGCTATATGTTACCTATGAGGTGATATAGCACATGCATACATCTTCAGGATATATTAACATAAGCACATTAGTGGCCTGTTGGAGGTCATTTTGTAGGGCTTGGGCAGTGCTCCTCCTGTTCCTCCATGCATAAAGGATATAACATGGATGAAATAATGTTTTTCATTCCAGTTACTAATAGGTTGTATATTAAAGTAGTATATACTACACAAGCTCATGATTTCACTTCATATAACATTAAATTTCTGAATTACGTGACAACATCCTTCATCCCCACTGTATCAGATTGTACAACACCTTAATCGACAGAAGACAGACTGGACTCTTGAACTAAACCACTCCTTTAACTTTATTTATAATGCATATTTCTACTTACTACTTTGACTATTCTGTAATTAGTATATGAAGTATTGTTTTTATTTAAGCTGTGGGACAAATTGATTTCTCATCAGGGCTAAATAAAGTCAGTCTTATCTCATCTCATCAACCATTACGTTTGTGTGTAGGTCTCTCCCTTACCGGTAGATTTTGTGATACTAGAGGTTCCTGGTGGCTGCAGTCATCTCCATCCTGGTGAGCTGCCGCAGCTCCAGGTGATGGAGGTCTTGAGGGTTCCCCAAGAGATGGATGTGGATGTGGTGGGTGGCTGAGAGCTGCAACCCTCTTGGCTTGCCTACGGGCTGCCAGAAGGATCCGGCAGTAGGTGAAGCAAATGGCGCTTGAGGGCAAGAAGAAGGTGAGTGCAGATGCCACCAGGGCAAAAGGCAAGGTGACCTGCAGGCGACACTGAAAGGCAAGGCCCCCTGATGGTGACAGCTGAAAATAGGATTCTGGGTAAAGAGAATCTGAGTAGGAGCTGATATTGCTGACCCCAGGAAGTGATGTTTGTCCACTCCAGTGGCCTAGACTGTGCCATTTCATTTCAATGGGCAAGAAGGACGCCAGTGCTGCCAATCCCCAAGCAGCTGCAACGAGGAGTAGGGCCCGAGGAGGAGTCATTCTCTGCTTGTAACGCAATGGTGAGATAATAAAGAGGTAACGGTCTAGGCTGATTACACACAAGTTGAGAATGGATGCACTACAGCACATTACATCAAAGCAAAGCCAGACGGGGCAAAACCCGGGCCACAACACCCAGGCCCCACACAGCACATTAAGCATGGCTGGAGGCATGACCACCAGCGCCACCATCAGGTCAGACAGGAAGAGAGACACCAAGAAGCAGTTGGAGGTACAACGCAGAGAGCGGTGGGCAAATACCAAAGCAATGAGCAACATGTTTCCACACACTGTCATTAGGATGATGATCGTTAGCATGAACGCCAACAACCACGGGCCACTGCCAGTGATGTCCCAGGCACTGGGAGTGGGAGAGCTGCTGTTGTAGCTTCCCACAGAGCCAGACAAGTGAGAATCTGCCATGGCAACAATCAGTGAAGCAGGTCCAGTACTTCTTCTTCAGGCACCACTGAACGTTACAGACCTTGACTAGTCTTCTTCACAGCCACTTACTTCAGGGGCATTGTTTAATGAAAAGATGCAACTTGAGATGCCATCCAATCCTTGTCTTTTTCAGGCTTAATAGAACATTTGGTCATAATTCTCGACCTCCCATTAGCAGAGACACATCCTGGTGGACTGTACTTACTTGTCCTGCTACTGGTTTTCAAAATCCCAAGACCAGGTTCATTCATCTCTCCATTCTGGCAAGCATCTCCCTGTCTCATCCACAGCTAAGAGCCAGAGTGAGCCATTGAGCGGCTGACAGAGAGTTTCCTGAAGCAGCATATCACAGTGATGACTGTAACCGGAGGAGAGCACAACAACAGCTCAGCCTCGACAAGAGCTGTACCGGTGAGACCAACTGCTGAAGATAAGGAGAGCAAGGACCGGTTGTCAGAATTACACCTCACCTCCTAGGACTTCGGTTGGACTGCTTCTGAAAATCCTCTTCCAAGATGTGCCTGTTCTTCAAGGAAACAGTTCATAAACAGCAGAAACAAATAAAAAGATCTGTGCTTCAGCCTTTGTTTGTAAGTAAAGCTTTGTTCCTAAGTGCTCTACAGGTACCACGGTCCTTGTAATGCTGCTTTTATATCCCTCGCTCCTGTTAATCCCTGTGTCGGCCACTCCAGCGCACCCCCAGCCGGAGCACCCAGTTTCTGAGAGGGAGCGTGTCAAAGCATTGAGCTGTTAATGCATAACCATGCACAATCACAGCCAGGAAATGCTAATTCTACATCATAGGAACTGCTGTGGGTGGTCTTTGTCCATGTTTGGTCATGCTGCCTTTACCTACCCATGTATTACTGTTGTGGCATTTTCATAATGAATTAGATGTGCTTTTTCAATAGATATGAGAAATGACTTAACACTTAGATTTTATGTATTCAATTGCATTTATCTGAATTTGAAAATATATTTTAACTGTCAGCAATCTTTCATATCCATTTTTTTTATCTGAGAAATTATTTCACAACAGTAGCAGACAGGTGGGGTGCCTATGAAAAGAAACCATATTTTTACTGAATTTAATGAACCACGCTGAATGCAATTAACCTTTTTTCTCTGCTCTGAGGAATGTTGAGTGCATATGAAAATATCTCACTTCCTTGTCTTTCACTGTCTATGAAAGAAAAGTGATGAGGAGGGATAATAGAAATGACAAACTGATCAGTGCATGAGAGATGTTTTAACTTCGTGATATTGTTGAAATGATGCATACATTAAATTATTTTGTTGAAATGATGCATACATTAAATTATTTTGTATTTCGAATTGCAGTTAAATAACTGTTAGTACGTACACTGAAATGACATTTTAGCTTGTAAAAAAACAAAACAAACAAACAAACAGGCAAATCTCAGGTGTTCACTGATGTAAATACGATACAACAGTTTTCAGTGATACCAGTCACACCTGTGATTTTTATCTTAATAAATCAACATATCTGCCATTAAACAGGTCTATAGATTTTATATCCAACTAAAGCTAGAAATACAAACTGTAAATACACACTAATGTATTATCACTTTTTGAAGTGGAAATGGTAAACATCGTACATTTATTTATCACTTCGCCTACCCAGCAGACACACGGTAACTAGCATGAATTCACTAGCAATTTGGTAACAGCTAACGGTGGTACGTGCTCCTAACTTGCTAAATGTGTTGTGCCCAAACAAGTTTTCTTTTTCTTCTGTCGGCTCAGTTTCCTCTCCTGTAATACATATCTGCATTTAATAGTAAATTCATATAAAAACACTGAGGCATAGCATTAATTTACATGATTCTGTCTTACAGGTGGAACACATAACAATAGTGTGTGCTTACCTGAAGTTAGTATTAGAGGAGTCCATGTGTGCTCAAGGGGTAAAGAGCTTGACTCAAAAATGAAGCCAACTACAGAAGCATGTTAAAGCTGTAAAACAGGGGGGCGCAGCAAAAAGCCCTGGCTCCTCCATCCTTAATTTAACCTCTGTAAAAGTTCTCAGACATCCATTATCAGTTTTACTTGGAATTTTTAATGTGCGAACTTGTGGTCAGTCTTTACATTTTCCCTTTTCCTAATATTTCATGTGAAGCAGAAGGTTTGGTTATCAGCAGTGTGCACTTTTGTATGACTTAAGTTGGATTTTCATCATTGTGGTTTATTTAATAAAACAGTTTCCCCTGACAGGCAGCTCCACTCTAGTTGCACTTAATAGGTTCCAATACCCAGATTGTAAAATGAGTTTGTTTCTCAGTATTAGATGAAGTTTACTGATTTACCAAGTCAGTAAACTAGCACTTGATATTAGCCTACTTTCTGCCCCTTTTGTCCAAATATGGTCACTTTTGGCTCCATAAAGTCACACCTCTTGTCGAAGAGAACTGAGCCTGTTTCATGAAAATATGACCCGAGTCCTCTACAGAAATCCATGTATAGACTGTACAGACTATTCACATTCACAGTCCCTTTACATATTTGAAATTCTGTATAAATCAATTCATCTATTAACATACCTTACTTAGAGGTAAGTGGTGGTGAAATAGCAGCACCAACCAAATAGCTCCCTCATTTTCCCTATACAGTTGCCAGGCGAAATGGTCACATACTTCATTAGAGCATATTATAGAGCCACAATGACACCTCGTTCATGTGTTGGGGATGTTCAAAAGTAGAACTATTGGTACCAGTATGGACACTTGGGATTCACTACCACAGAACTGGACACAAACACACACACATATATTGCACATGCAATATTTCACTGCACCACCTTTAGTTGTGATTAGAGGAGACATTTACTGTGGCATCCTTATCACCACATAATGCTAATGTAGTGTCATAGTGGGTTTTGTAGTATTTTATTTATTACATCCACAGCTGTCTTAATTTTTGATGGAGAATCAGACTACTGCGTCATATCTTCATCACATCCTAAATTATAGCCCAAACTTTTAGTGACTAATCCATGTGTAAAAAAAAATGTCCCTCTCTGAACCACTCTTGTCACATGACTGATGAATCCCTGACATTGGCCAGTCTTTTTGACATTAAGGATATGAGAATAAGTTTTAAAATTTGCAACCTCTCTCAATGTCAGAAAAGACAAAAATATTACCAAAGAACTGAAACCTTTTTCTGTTACTAGCATGACTTATATCCGTAGGATTCAACCACATTTGGTGCATTTATCACAAATGGTCTTAAGTTTAAGATTTTCTTCAGTTGTATATTTAATTATCCAAATTAATTCACTGCTAAACAACTGTCAGAAAACAATGTAGTCACTCCACACTGTTCCTTTGTTGTCAAAATGAAAAACAGGATTAACATGACAGGACTAACTGTTCACAGTAGCCACTAAATACTAAATGAATCATCATCCTTCCTGGGATATAATCCTGTGCCCTCCAGCCTTTTGAGAACCTTATCAAACACAAAACACCACATG
This sequence comes from Ostorhinchus rueppellii, assembly GCA_030068375.1. NCBI lineage: Eukaryota > Metazoa > Chordata > Actinopteri > Kurtiformes > Apogonidae > Ostorhinchus > Ostorhinchus rueppellii. Next base: position 30,215,122 of record JAQQZY010000027.1, on the reverse strand, counting down.
CTAAATGCTTTCAGTTCTCATACTCCCTCCGTTGACTAATCTCTGTCACTTCACCCCTGTCATCTGCCACATCAGCTGCTGCCAACCTCCTAACCCCCCCCCTCACCCACACCAAGCCCACCACCTTATGGGACAGTGTTTGCATTTCCAGACACATTTCAGCATCTCACTCCCACTTACATTCAAAAATAAATCTATAAAACACCTATTCAGAACTGCATTTTAATATATGACTTCTTTTGCTCCTTCAGGTAATACCATTATTAATTAAACTGACTGTGGTAAGATCTGATTTACAGTACTATTTTTTTTCAAGGTTTACATCCTTTGTAAATCATTTGAAAAGCATTTTTTTGATAGCATCTCTTTTTATTAAATAAACAGACTGTCCTGATCAGGCACACATAAACCATAACAGGGGAAGGATCGTCATAACAGGGAAGGATCGTCCAACAGGGAGACAAAAATCTTAACTGGAGGACAGTGCAAATGGTGACTCTCCAAAAGACAAAACAAAACTAACAGAAAACATTCGAATTTTTTTTCAAAAAAGACAGTCCCACGTTGACATGCAGTTATTGTTCCTGTGGATGGAAAACAAAGAGAAATCAGTTATATCAATCAGAAAATTAAAAAAAAAAGATCTGAATGCACTCTGAAAAACTAACCTTTTCAGTCTTGTGAAGCAGATAATGTGATCTCAGGTCATTCTGACAGTTTGCAGCGGCCATGCCAAGCCCTGCTCCAGAGCACAGAGAAATCGGCCATGTGTGTCCTACAAGTGAAAACAGGTATTTGATCTTTTTCTTCCTAATACACATTGGAAGGTAGGTAGATGTACTTCATTTGTAATTAAAAACATACTAAAGATGTGGTGTGAAATCCCTTTTATACAATGCTTTTCTTATTTTCCTGTCATTGACTTCAATATCCACTTTAGATAATGGGATTCTCAGGTGCGCCTCTCATATCAAAAGCACATTTGCAATTCATATGTAGGACTTTTTTTTTTTTTAAAGTAGGACGCTTGTTGTGTAATAGAAACTTATCGGTGGCTTTGCAGGAGCATACAACCCTGTGAGCACAATACACATCTTTCCTGACACCACTGCTCCACTTTAATAAGAACAAAGAATAAATCCAATAAAAACCAGCATCGACTTAAAATTACTAGACTTACTTTTGAAAAACAGAACAGAAAACACGATTCCTAAGCCCAGTCCGGTGCCTGAAAGGAAGAGCAAAAATAGAGAAAGGAAGAAGAAAAAAAAGACTACATATAAATGACACTAATAAAACATTTTAGCAGTTACAACTTATACACCGTTTAATTCCTATATCGATTAGTTTCTTTAAACATGTTATTTGTTATAGTATTTGAACATGTCATGTGGGTGGAGATATTAGCCATATTAGCGTGCCCTTATATCTCATTCAAAGTATGAATGAACTATATATGGCACATATATGGCACAAACACCAGAAACTGAAGCCTTCTACATAAATGACACAGTGAATTCATTATTTCATGTCTGAGAATAAAAAACAAACCTGGCAGATATCTGACTGGTCATTCAGTTGTCCTTTACGAGCCCTTACAATGGCTAGCTAGCTAGCCTCTCGCCCAGTCAATGACAGCTGTGGACTACAGTGAAAATTGCGGCATTTTTCCGCCTTATTTCAGCATGCTAGACTGTTATTACGTGCGGAAGAATTTTGGATATTTACCGACTTTGATGGCACTGTCTGCCAGGCATCTGTCCCATTTTTTCCCCAGCTCCTTCTCAGCCATGCTAAATATTAGCTTGCGTCAGGATGTCAAATGCAATAGTGATATCTTCAGGTACAGTTGGAAATGTGCAACGCGTTTTAATATTAATGTAGTGGGATGACCAATTAAACAACCGCTGGGTGTTTTTCCAAATGTATTTCAGAAACTTCACTTTGCGTCAGAGAGATATGCTTCATACAATTATTATTTTTTCACCAATTCGGCGTCTAAATAGGATATGAAATTTGTTTGTACTTTTTTGTGAGACGTCTCTAAACGCAGCATTCTACTAGCGTTGAAAACCTCGCGATGTATTAATGTAAAACGAAACAATGTCGCCATCTCGCGACAATTTTCTATAACAGTGGCTGTTCTATTCATTTTACACTTGAAAACCTTTAATTTTAAGGTTTTCAAAAGTATACCAAAGTTTCAAATTGAATATACATTTGTAGGAGACAGTTTTATAGCAAATTTATTTTTCACTTAATGAAATTTTGACACAAATCCGTACATTGTCATGAAGTAATTATATCATCTTAACACTGATTTCCTGAGATGACAATATACAATTTCTGAAAACCTACAGTGCCCATACACTTAATATTCATTACAGAGATATTGGCATTTTTCAATATCGATACCATTAAATAATAAACATGTGCCCTCAACTAGGACATATGATTACTCTGCACCCATATCTGAAATCTAGAAAAAACTGGTGTTAGACATACAGAAATAAAGTACTGAACATGGAAAAAATATTTTACATATGAAATCTACAAACACCTGGCAAACATATTAAATTCATAAAATGATTAACAATCACATACAAATGATCCACTCTCTGTCCTCAGCAGGCAAACTGTGTGAAACAGCCAAGAGTCATCTTTGTTGGCAGAGTGATTCAAAGACTTGCAGTGCAGCCACTTCCAAATCGTGCAGATTACACATCAAAACAGACTTCAAGTGAACATACATAGCCGATGCTTGTGAACGTTTTGCATGTTGTGAGAGTGTATGAACTGCAAAGGGTCACCAAAGAGGTAGAAACTGTGTCACTGGAGAATAAATGCATCTTTGGCCAAAAACAACAGTAATGACTTTGCTTTCAATTCCTCTCCTCAGCTCTCATTGAGATCTTCCATCAAAAAAACACAAGTCATCTGGAATTCACGCCGTCTTCACTTTAGTGAGACAAATGAACAAATACTGGACAAATTAAAACAGCAGATATACCCTACAGGCAAATTCTTCTGATGCTACAAAGTCATGTTAAAGTGGCCTTCACTAAAGAAAAATATGTGTTGCTTTGACTGAACTCCAGCTTGTGAAAAATCATAAAGTGGTGAACACAGGTGTAGACACCCATCGACCCTGTCTCATGGTCCTGGAGGACTTAATGGTGGTGAAAGTTGTGTTGATCACTCAGTGGACTCTGGTGGCTGTGGAGTCTGTTCTTGTTCTGCTCCTACTGCTGATGTTGCTGCAGCTGCTGCTGTTGCTGTGGTTGCTGGTTGGTTGCCATCCTCTCTCATCATCTTCACAGAGCCTTTGCTGATGACCAGGAGATCACGCAGCTCCTTGTTCTCAATCTGAACATGACAGAAATCACAAGACACTAAGAAATACCTTAGATAGAAACTGGCGTACGAGTTCACATAAACTACAAACAATCAGATATTGTTTTTGACCTATTCTTTTTTGTTTTGCTTTCCCAGGTTTTTAGTTTTGTCTACCTTCACTAAAGTCAATGAATGTATATTATACAATACTAATAATCTCTGTTGCATTTAGGTGAAGCATAGATCTGTCTCCAAAGTCCACTGACACACTACATTATACTATTATCCATTGGTTCCTAATTTTTTTTCAGCTCCAGACTCAAAAGATAAAATTAGTGTTGTCCCACAACTCAAATTTACAAAAACAGACTACCAATTATTATAACACCACCTACATGGGGACTGGTAAGTTAAATGCAAGAGACTATGCATATTGGATATGACTTAAGCTGTTGCCATAAAACTTGTTAGCAGTTTGATAGAAAATTTTCATTTGCCTTTACAAAAATAAATGAGCTATTGATTTCAAGAACTGAATAATAAAGTGTTACAGGGATGACAGATACAGTTCTATACACACAAAAAAGTGCTCCTGTTTTAAAGCATCTTCATTGCTTTTTGAGGACAAATTTCTTCTGTGTGGTGTGTATTCATACCAGCAGAGTTTAATCAAATTATAGTTTGTTTACTTGGAAATTCTGGTTTGTTTGCTGAGGTGTGAATATGCCATTGAACTATGATGCACAACAAAGAAGGCCTGGTCCATCTGAAAACCTAGGCCTCAGTCGGCTTCAACTGAAACAAATGCAGGAAGTGGACTGCAACATAACTCCATGTTTTGTTTTTATATATTGAAAACAGAAGTTGCCCGGCATTAACCAATACATGATCATTGTTTGTCCTGTCTTCTCCTTTAGTAATTCTTAATGCAGTGCCACTACAGGCAAGGAGGGGAATATGCTATTCAAAAAGTTTGGTTCATCTGACAAAATATAGTGGGAAAGCCAACTCAGATCAACTAGTCTACTGGACTTGACCATGTACACTTTAATGTACTGTGTCTCTGTCCATGCCTGCATGCTTTCCTATACTTTGCAATGTAAATTTCATATTAAATGTATCATAATATTTGTGTGTTTCTGTGTCAAATTCTCACATAGACAGAGTGGACTAAGGCTATAAACTCTTATGAGATAAAGCACTGAGGAGCCTCTCAGCACACCTCACAAACATCTACCATCAAATATGGCAAAGAATATTCTGAGATTAACTCACTCCAAGGAAAAACTCATGTTTAATGTGGATGTTAAATGCAGACTACATACATATCATAGGATTGTTATGTATTTTACACTAACAATTGGTGACCCAATAAAATTAGCACTGCAATGGCCGTAAGTTTAGCAAAAAAGATTCAAGGTGTCTTGTGATCAGAAACCTCCTGTGGAGAAGAAGGCCAAAAGTTCACTTGATCTTGATTTTCAGTATAAATACAGACTATGAAAGTGCTGCCTCATGAGCCCTCAGACTTTTTGGGTTTTGTGATAAAAGGATCAACAAGCTAAAAAAAAAAAAACAACAACTTCCATTTAGACATAAATATTACCTAAAATATAAACAGTAGAGCTGTGTGTCCATGAAAAGTGAACTGTCAGAAAAGTCACATCAAACAAAAACGCAAATGCAAATTATGCGCATGTCCATAAACTTGTTTGGTGAAAATTATTCAGTCTACATTGTATCGCCAGCAGGTGGCAGAAAAGCATCATTCTCCATCAGTGAAACCAGAGTTGAATAAATAGAACCTTCTAGATCTG
>JAQQZY010000027.1:30192239-30209921 GCA_030068375.1 Ostorhinchus rueppellii | reverse complement strand
AAAAAACAAAAAAAAACAAAACACCTCAGGCAAATGTGAGTGGTTTTTTTTGGGGGGGGGGGGTCCTAATCTTGCAATTTCAACATTTTGAAGGTTGAAGACGTGACTGCACGCATATCAGAGCAGTTTGTGTACAAGGGAGGATTTAAACACAGCTCAGTCTCTGCTCCCATTGTGTGATTACGGCACCAATCAATAAAAAAAACAAAACAAAAAAAAAACAAAAAAAACTTAGTAACATACTTGTGGTTGCTTCAAACAAAATACTATTTACCTCCAGCTGAGCGAGTCTCTCTCTAACAGAGCAGTAGCGCTGATCATCCACCTGTACTGCTTTTCTCATCACCTGGCCCATCTCACATATCCGCTCCACCTGACTCTGCACCTCCTGAAGAAGGAGCAAAAACAGACACACACAATGCAGTTTAAAACATTGATCTATCAGTGTCACATCTTTTACCCAAACAATAACATCCAAAACAACAGTGGCATACTTTAGCGTGGTCCTCATGCAGACTGAGCACAGGTTTGGTGTCCAGCTCCTTCTTTGCCATCATGAGCTGCAGCATCTGTTTCCGGTACCGGCCCATGATTAGCTCAAGTGTATACTGGTGTTCTTCAAGTGACAGCCATAGCTCTGAAGAGAAAGTCAAATCAACATCAAACAACATGCTGTGCACTTTTAATACCCCTCAGCCAAATATGCAGTAAGATTCTTTTGAAAGTTACAGCTCTATAATTTAGATTAGATCATTGTTGTTTAAAGCTTATTACATGCATATTTATATTTGAAAGTACTCAGATATTATAACTGCACAAGGCCATTGGACCTTGAAAAAAAATAGGTCAAGGTCACCTATTCTCAATAGATTTCTGCTCTATGCCAAGATTCTTCAGATAATGGTTGTAGGTTGTTGAATGGATGGATGGACAAACACATAGACAGACAGACGAAAGAATTCTAACACTCCTTCAGCTAGAAGTTGGCTGAGGGGTAAAAATGAAAGAAAAAAGCAAAACAGAAAAATTAAAAACAAACACATCATCAATAAATACAGCTTTACCTTTATTCTCCTGCTGTAGATCCTTAATTTGAGTATTTTCCTGAGTCAGAAGGATGTGAGGCTTGCATTTGGTCAGCTCTTGAATCACTGAAGTATCCTCTATATGCTTAAAAGCATAAACATAACATATACTGTTACTTATTATGCAAGTATTTTTCATTCTCTAAAATTTTGCATGTCAAAACAACTAAGAACAAAATTTACCTGGGGTAAAATAATATTTTCATCATATTCAGAACATTGTGTATAATCGATTTAAATATTTACAAACACGAGGCACATTAATTTTTAATGGTCATGTTCCCAACTGGGAGAAGGGCCTGGCCAAGCCAGAGTGAACATCAGTGTCAATTTCTTATTTCTTTAAAACAACATTTTTGATTACTCAGCAGGAGAGACATGTATCTCCAGTTTCCAAAACTGTGTTTATTTCATTTGTACCTGAATTACAACTGGATACATGAGAAAAATATGAAAATAAAGTGTAAATTAAGAACAGTAAAGGTTATAAATGAATGTATACAGCATAAATTCAGAATGTAAATGGCAATGTGTAAATAAATATGTTCAAAATATATGCCTGTCTAATCTTACATTTCATAATAATCAAATACAACAATGATTTTGAATGTTATTTATTTTAAACAGAAGAAAGGTTTGTATTAAATATTTAGTAATGAAACATATGTCGTCAAAGACTGATAATGTTATTCGTATCTTAATAAAATCTTTGATTATTATTATTATTATTATTATTATTATTATTATTATTATTATTATTATTATTATTATTATTATTATGGTGGATCACACTGAACAAACACCTCAGTCCGTTACTTTTTTGGAGTCTCACTCTGATACATGAATTGATGTCTTTTAAGATGAAAATAAAAATTATAACAGTTTCAGTTTTAGATATAATGTACTATAGATTAAGAAAAGTGTGGTATGCTAAATATTTATACTTTCCATGAGGAACAGCGCTTTTTAGGATTTTTCCAAACCTTGAATAACTGCTGTATATTCTTCCTCACTCTGTTACTTTGGGAATGATGATAAATCCATGTTTTTATTTAATATTTTTATTGTTCCTTAATGGCATGTTAAAGTACTTGCTTAGACATACAATTTGAGCTATCATGGTTGTTACTAAATTAAATTTTAAAAACTGTTAATGAATGATTAATATTGCTGCACAGTGCTTTCTCACTCCATTACTCATGTGCCTTGCAATTGTTGCCAGTAATGAGAGGTAACACAGCTAATTTGTTTAACCATTTACACTGGCACCACGCATTCAAACAGCAATATATATTGTAGGGTTAAAAAAATTGCAGTGTTGTTTTTTTTCTTCCAGTATTGTGCAGCCGTAAGTTACTTCCTTTCCAGAACAAACCAGGTTTGGATCAGGAATAAGGTTAAAAACTAAATTCAAGCAGCAAAAAGTCACTTACCAGAAAAGAAAAGAAAAATAGAACAATGACACAAAAACTATGAAGAATACTGCAAAACTAAAACTAAAGAGTAGGCAAATACCCACTTTGATTTTTCCCTTTGGATTTGCATTGATCACCATACTATTTTAAATGAAATTGCTCTTCAAAGCATAAATATTTTAAAAATTGTTTAAAGTGTAATTCCATGGATGGATGGAAAGCAGACATATAACTCTGTAGGGGGAGTGGCCTGTGTCGGTTATTTTCCCCATGATATCATCACATGATATCCCAGTATACTTCAGACAAACCAACATCCTGAGACAGGTTCCGGTACACTCTACGGATAAACTGCCTATGGAAAGGCAGAATAACTTTGTATACTGTTCAGTGCAGTGAGGAGTGCGCTGACCTATACATAGGAGAAACCAAGTAACCCCTCCATAAACACATGGCTCAATACAGGAGAGCCTCCACCTTAGGCCAAGACTCTGCAATGCATCCACACATGGAGAAAAAAGGACACTCCTCTGAAGACAGCAATGTCACAATATTGAAGACAGAGAAGACAAATAGTTTTAGAGAGGAGCCAAAGACGTTATCTTTGTAAAAGTGGAAAAAAACTTTCAGAGGTGGCAGTCTGACACACTTCTGGTCAAGAGCATATGACACAGTTTTAAACCGCCTCCCCAAACAACAAACAACCAATGACCCTGAAAATCAGACACAAACCCACAAAGAGCCTGAACCTCAGAATCACTCACCTCTATGACCCTGACACTTACGGTAACATATAGGAAAAAACAACCTACATATACCACTCTTCCTCAAGGTTTATAAGTCTACTTCCCCCCACCAGCAAAGAGAACCGATGAATTCTCTTGGATGAGAGACGAAACGTTTTCAAGAACAAAACCAGTCCATTTGAACTTAGAAAAACTGATCAGGATGAACGATGACCTGGACAAGTAAGACCATAAGACCTTACACAGACATGCACTCTTTCACTCTACTGCTTTTAACTTTGGTAAATAAATGTTTTCCTCATAGTACGTAACAAACTAATACGGAATTTAAAAAAAAAACCTACTTAGTTCCTATTGCTCCACTTATGTACTAAAATCAGAGAAAGAGTCAATAAAATAAACTATCAACATTTGAATACAATAATAACTGTGGTTAAGAAGTGGTAAAACATCAGAAGAATCCTTAGTGCAATCCATTCTGAATATAGAGAAAAGTTAGAATCTATTTAGAGCTCCAATAACTACCAGCTCTGCGTAACCTGTTTTATCAGTGCAGAGCAGTGTAAGGTGTAAGGAACAAGACTGAACAGCGTGGAACTGGTCCTCACCTTGTCTGGCAGAGCATTCCCCACCTCCCTCATGCTCTGGACTCTCTGGCTGAGGGCCCCCGACTGCTCTATTAGTCCCTCGGCGGCCGTGTCATGCTCTTTAAGTCTGTCGAGAAGGGTCCGAGCATCTCCCAAGACTTTTTCTAAAGTGCAGGCCATTTACTAGAAAATATAATCTGCTTTATGTAACGTAAATAGACTACTACTACTATTACCGGCTGGGTCTAAAACACAAGCAGCGTTAGCTTACGTGGGCTTAGCTACACGAAAGGAGTCCAGTGCCTTTAACGGAACGAGTGCAAACTATGGAGTGTCTTCATAAACATGTCTAAAATAACATATTAAATGCAGCAAATAAACTGTTCAAATAAGCCACAAAAGTCGCCTGTTGTCAAGTCTTCTGTTTCCGCGAGGCATAACGAAAACGTCATTTCCGTAGTTTGACTTATCTGCGGAAACGTGGTGCCATCTACTGGTGATAAACGGAAGCCACTCCAGTCAGACAGATCCTACTTAATGGCTTAAATCTTATTTCACGATTTTTTTATACTGTTATTTCTTCATGATAATAATAAAGTTGATCGTACTTTTAGAAATAAAAATTCAATAGGTAAAACTTCTTGCAATATTTTCCTAATTATTTTAATTTGGAATACTAACATCTATTCCTAAATATTTGTCTATAGCACAGGAAACAAAGTGCTTCCAAGACAGTGTTGTTATTTCTGGGTTTTAAACGTTAAATACATGTTACAAATATAATTAATTTTCCCCCTCCCTATACGGTAATCATAAATGCAAAAAATACATTTTTGGCCCATCAAAAAAACAAAATAAACCATAACCTTCATTCCTCTATAGCCACGTCACATTAATTGGATGCAGGCAGTAGTGTACATTTTAACCGATTAGTAACCTGAAGCGATATGCAGAGTCTCATTATTGCAAATGTAAATGTATGAAAACGTAAAATGATTATTATTATGATGATTTATTCATAAAACAATCTGTGTAAAAGTAATCGGATACCACGGGATCAACTCTTGGATAAACGTCGAGGCGAGCTACTTAGCACTCAAAATTATGTTATTGAATGCAGCCTAAAATTGCAACGCGTTGCCACACATTATGTACTATCAAAGACAGAAAAAAAAACACTAAACGAGACACAAGTGGACTTATGTATGAAATTGCTAGAGCTTTGTATTTGCCACCACAAGATCCACAATTGTATTTCTTACGATATTATCGATAAACTTTCTGTCCAATGGTCTCATGAGTCATTGTGGGCTTAGCGTTGTGGTTACTAAATCACACAGGAGTGGTCAATCTTTGCTTTTTACGCTCTTTGGCTGTCTTCACGACGCAAATATCGCGGTAGCCGCCTCCCTAATCACTACGTAATGTGCCGTGCTGCTTCTAGCGGCGCTGGTGACAGTGCTGAAAGCTGTTGGGGTGAGTTTTTAATTATTTGCGGCTTTACTATATGTATTTAAACATTTCTTTGACTTTATTAAAGTCAGTATTTTATTTTGATACGTTGGTGTTCGTAAGAATTGAACGGGGTTTCCAGCGCTTAGTTAGACGCAGAGCTCGGGCCTGGGTGGGGGCAGCCGTGTTTTTCCTTGCCATAAATCACCACAGCTAGCTAGTGAACTGTTAGCCACTTAGCATGGTGAACGGCCTAACCACATTGTTAACCATATAAACTACAATAATATGGGGTTTCTGAATTACGCCACGACAAAATAAGAGACGATGTTGTAGTGTTGTATTAAAGAGAAACAAGTGACGGGGTAACGGTAAAGGACAAGCTCCAGGCTGTGGCTGTATGTCGCACTTCTTTGTTGTCCCGTCCTCGTGCTACTATAGTCGACATCATTGTTTTAATGTTATCTCTGTTGGAGGACACACTGAAATGATGATTTACTGTGACCTCGACTGTTGACAAGTGCACGTCACTCGTATAATATCTAGCGCGTATGGCCTTGTCGTTCTTGTCACCTTCATACCGACTCTTAGAAAGTCTGCCTCTAAATTACACGGTGCCGGATGGTAGTCGGGCAAGTCATTAACAGTAGATAGTACATTAAAATACAGCAGTTGTTGGGGCTTGGAATGGCTGTCAAAAGTGTTGGAAGACATTACCTCTAATTTTTGTGCTCAACGCAAAAACTGGTTTTATCAGAGATAACCACGTAACGCTTTCAACACGTTTCCAACCGGGAACTAGTACGCTTTTCTGACTGTACAAGAATAACACGAATAATTGCCAACTTTCTGTGACTATTCCAGACTTAAAGTCACATGGGTTTAGCAATAACTGGAGCACTTTGTGTTACCGGGTTAGCTGATGTCTCCATGCCAATGCTACGCTGATTTAGGGTCCGGAGTCGGAAACGCCCGAGGGTACTGTTTACCAATTAGCGATAGCGAAATGCTAATCAGTGTGGTTTGTTCACACAAGGTCATTAAATACTAGAAGACTTATCGTTAACTCATAGTTAAATGCGTGGCCTTGACTAATAAGCAACAACAAAACTTAAGAGTTTGATGCGTTTATCTGACCAGCTTAGAGGTGTAATTTTCTATAGCGTAGCATGCCGCAACGTGTTGGCGGAGGCCCTTTAGCTTTCAGCTGAAGCAGCGGATGGCGGAGTGCTGGGAAGTCACATGGTTACTTCTGACAGGGTGGATGTTATTTGGACCAGAGTACTACAGTCGGAGTCTCGGAGACCTTAACATGGGTTCATCAGCGGGTCTGTTGCAACTGTAGCAAGCGTCCGAGTTTTTCTAGCTTAATAATTACTGAGTAAAGCTATACTATAATCGTCATAAGTGCAGAGAGGACCAATCGGTGCTGGTGGTTCAGTGGGTGGACTGTTTTCCTTTTTCAACTTTTCTACGTCACCAGGAGCTGTAAAGGGGAAGTTGAGAAGCCCGTGTCCTAAAAAGTTATTTTCTTCCAAGACCTGTCTCTGTTTTTCTTTCAACCTTTATCCTATTTAACAAGTCCTTGTAATAACTGGTTGTCTTTGGTTTTAACTGGCACCAAGATGTACAGCTTCAGTTATTTTGGTTTTTATGTTTCAGGGCAGGCATTACAAATGATGTGTACCACAGATGTTGCTATTATTGTTTTCATATTTGAAGGGAAATACTGTAGATTTTCCATATGGAAAAGTCTCTGCTGAACTGATTACAATGTAACTTGACCGTTTTTATATATATATATAAACATATTTTAGCTTTCCAGGAAGTAAGTGGGATAGGAGCCATTGCGACACAGTTGCAGCAGAATAGATATCATGTGTCCCAGCTGGCTCAGGCAGCTTGTTTTCAAAGCAGTTTATTTAGGTCAACAGCACTCTTCTTTACTAATGATAGTGTAGAGTATACATTTTCAATAAATTTAGCAACATGCAAACCAAACCCAACACTCTTCAAGTAGTTATCAGGACTTCACCTCACCTTCAGATATGTCTGGGAAGTGTGCAAACAGCTTCATGAATGAATATGGAGATTCCTGGTCAGAAATTGTGCCATAAATATCATAGTCTGAACTGAAGCGGAGCACAAGGACTTGTTGATCTGCAGCTCTTCCCTGCTGTATCTAGTCAGCTGCCTGGCATTGTGGTTTGTATCCAGAGGCATCTGAGCAAAACCTATTTTTATACTAGGCAGTTGGGGTGGGGGGGGTTAAAGAATCTAGTGTTCTCAAAAAAAAAAAATTCATCTGGGTTTTTACTGTTTACATGTGAGAAGAAATGCAAAATTCTGAAAACTTGATAAATGTAATATTATTCTGCAGACATATTAATCTCTCATAGCTTACCTTTTTCATTTTGGCCTAATGGTTTATGATAATATGAAGTGATTGTTTCTGCCCAGCTAACAAAGTATGCTTTTTTTCCCCTACAGTATGAAGTGAAACGGAACTGAATTTTTGTACCATCCGCAACTGCTTCAAGTTCAGATCATAACAAAGAAACTGAAGAGAAACTTCCCAAACAAGCAAAACGTTGCAACACTGAAGACACTTGGAAAAAAGGATCACTTCAAATGTTTAAAACACAAGAAGTAACCAAATCCTGAAATGACCAAAGAAGACGCATGTCCCCCCAATTGAAACGTGCAGAAGAGAAGCAATCCTATGCCTAAGCGTATTCTGAAAAGAAAATAACTGATCTGAAACCAGAAGTTTGTGCCTACTCAACAGCTTTGACAAAGCACACGTCCCAACGCTGCTCCTAGCCCTCCTCATCCTCACCACACCTCCGACTCACCACCGGGGTGTGGAGTGGGCTGCTATCTGCTAGTTTTTTTTTTTTTTGTTTTGGTTTTTTGTTTTTTTGGTCCCCATAGTTCCCTGTTCTTCCCTTCCCTGTTCTCCTCCCACTGTTTTCATTATATTTTTTCTAAGCAGTGTTATTGCACCTGCATTTGCCTTTTTTTGTGCTAGATTTCTCCCCCTTTTTGGCTTTATGCAACCATCTAGAACTTGTGCCAGAAACTTGTAATAAGTGTGTGTGTTCAACTGTATGCGTGAAGAGATCCGCAGGAACTGCATAGTGATTGAGACAATTAAAAGAATCAAGACAACAATTAAAAGGTGGGTGTCTAACTGTAGTCCCTTTTTATAAAATGAGTATCATGCCAAGGTGTGTGTGTGAGTGTGTGTGTGTCGTGCCTTTCAGTGACTTTTTTCACTTAAAATGCTGATAATTTTTGTAAAGTTCTACTAAGAGCAAATTTGTTAAGTTAATGGCAGTTCTCAGAAACTAATCTGTAAATTGGCTATTTGTTCACATTAACCTACTTGTCAGATGTACAAACACAGATTGTGTAACTCTGAATCAGTTTGTCCAGCTGCAGGGATTTGCAAAACAGTGCAGAGTTTTCTTTCACGTTATTACTCAGTGCAACAAAACATGTATTCATCCTATTACCATCATTAACCACTATATAACTTTGGGCATTTTTAAAATGGCCTTTAAACAAATTGAATTTTGATTTGTGGTTTCATAAGCGTTTCAGTTCACAGACATTAGGTGGAAGATGGACCCTTAAGTGATTGATTTGCAACAGCTGATGTCACTGATTGACACTTGAAGTAGTGAAAGGAGAAATGAGCTGCTACAGGCCTTGGTTATCGCTGAACCTTAAGTGTTTCTCAAAGTGAAGGAAGGATCCCTAAAGGCTGTACTTCCATAATGCTTCATCAGACTTCCCTTCAAGACTGTTAAGACATTGAGAATCCTACCAAGAACTAAGACCTTCATTTCAGAGAATTTTCAAAAAATGGTTATATGGATGTCTGGCACTCTTAAGCGCCCACAATCCTATGCTCAAGTTTTGATGCTAAATGGAAGAATTGATCATTTCACCAGTGCAGCCTACTAATAAGTCCACAAAGAAAAGCAACTTTGTTTGCAACGTAGACTGCATTTCATACATAAAGATTGTTTACTCTCAAGTAATTGGAAGCGCCAAAGATAATTAAATGCAAATAAATGTGGTATGAAATCCTATTAAAATATAATTTTAAAAAAATTATTTAAACACTTAGATATCTTACTGCACAGTAAAACTTGTTTATCTCCCAAATGCATTAACAGAAATATTCTACACTATTTTAAAATGTATTATTTTGGATAAAACTAAGCTCTGCAGAAATGATTTGTTTTAGCATCATGGCTAAATGCTTGTTTACCACATTATTAATCTACTAAATTGTGCCTGTTAATTTCTAATCATTAACTATATACCAGCTGCTGTTCGTGAGGTAGAATGATGCGTGCAGTCTTATTGTTACCACCTTCAGTTTTCATTTTCATCTATTAATATTCGTATCAGATATGCTTTACTGAGCCAGTTAAGCTGGGAAGGACCTTTTCAGTGATGCGACCAGCACTCGTGAGATTGTTCCATACACTTATGTATTGATTGGTTGGAAGGTGTTACAACTGGATTTTGAAGGATCCTTGACTTTGAGAAACAAAATCTTGTGTATTCATTGTTTTAAGACATGACTATTTCCCAACATGGAACATATGGAATTGGTATGAACATTGAACAATATTTGACTGTCATACTTCTATGTTACGAATTGCCAAAGTTTTATTTTTTCAAGGCTTCAGGTACAGACCTTTAAACCAAACCAAACCACTGCCACCAAAGAATTTACACAGTTTAATTCAAGAATTATTTAATTTCCTGATGGAGCCCACACTTTTTCCCTATTCTTTGATTGTAAAGTCATTCTCGCTGTTAAGCCTTTTCAACACCCTCCATGTGGAATAAAAAGGCTACAGCTCTTTCTTTGTAACACTTGGCACACTGGCTGACCTGTCTGCCTCACTCGTTATGTTTGTTCCTCTTCTTCACCCTTGCAGACATCCAGCGGTGTATCATTGGGTGGTTACATTAAAAAAAAAAAGAAAAATTTACAGTCAAGCAAAAACTATAAAACAATAATCAAGTTCAGCAAGTGCTCAAGCAAGTTTGGTTCGAGTTTATGGGACAATATGGGCAGCCCCTGGAAAGGCTTTGTTGAGTTTACCTTGCCTGCGTCGCCACCCACCGCGTTTGTTAGCGCTGACCTGAGCAGCACCTCCCCTGTCGGACTCAGCCTTTCACCATATGGCCGATCCGTAAGTTCCACCTTCCCACCTCTTTTCTACGTGCCCCACTCCCCACCCCATTGAACACCCATCCACCCACCTTGCCCTGCATCTCTTGCTGTGAATGGCCTAACCTCTTTTCATCCCTTTTTCGGGCTCCCGAGACCAGCCTCTGCTCAGCTATAGTGTTGCAGGGTGAGGGGTGTTCTACGATTTAAGACTAAAACAAATTTGGCACTTTAAAAAGAGCTATACTCTTTCTCTCCCCTGGTATTTTTTTTTTTTTTTAATCACATTCCAGTAAGACCCTACCTCAGGCTGCGACACGGGCTAAGCATGTTATAATTGTCAGGTCGTTGGGAAAACCCATAAACCTACTGTGCGATAAATTTAGTTATTTCGGGGCTTATGAAACCTCCACAGTGTAGTCCTGGGGTCTGTGTTCCCTATTTTTAAATGCTTGGATATAAAGATCTATGGCATCCTGGATTTGAATTGTTAATTATAGTGCAGAACAGGGCCTACCAGATGAGGCTGCTTTGGGACCCCCTCATAACCCATAACCCATCACCGACTCTTCCACTGTAGATGCATTGCTATTTGTCCTGTCATTTGCATTTTCTGATTCTCTCTATTTTAAGTAGTTTTTTGGGTTTTTTTTGTTTTTGTTTACTTCGTCTGTAGACGTAATATTTGGACTTGCGGCACTTCAACTAGCAGTCCACCGATGTTGCGTATTGGTTTTTGCATTTTTACAGGCAAGATTGTTTTTAGGGCCCGGCTTCTTTTTAAAATTTGTTTAAATTGTGGTAGCACGTTGTACTATAATGTGGTGGCTCTTTTAACAGATAATATTGATGTAAGATTCACTTGGATTTGGAGCTGAAAGATGATAATGGATGCCAGGATGATTTTGAAGTAGAATCCAGATCCATCATCTGAATCTTAAAAAATAGGATCACTACAACCAAAGTAGAACAGTTGTTTTCCCCTTGTTCTCGTGAGGTTTCTGGAGGGTTTAGGCTGCAGCATGATGGCTTTTGTTATTTTTAGTAAAACTGCACATTTGCTTCATTAGGACCAGAAGACCAATAAGCTCATCGATATAAACACTCCAGTCAAGTCCACTGCTTACCGTGTACCATACATCTGTCGGAACTGCAGTGTTTCACATTAATCGCCTTAACTGTGGCAGCCCATCAGTCTATATTTTTAATGGGACAATTTCATAAAGAAACAATACTTCTACAGTGTATTAAAGATCAATGACATCATGCATCTATGCAGCACTAGGTTTACTGTACATCGGTAAGTCATGTAGGATTGCCATAATTTGTCTGTGGTTATTCAGTGGTACTAAAGCAACACGTTACTCAATCTCTGCTGGTTAAATTGGACAAACTGAACACTGTTAGCGCAAATGCTAAATTATTACTCAACTGAATTTAAACTCTGACCTGAGCAATGTTGACGCTACAAGCAATTTTGGTAAATATAGTAATTGCACTAGTACTAATTATTCTCTACAATATAAGACCTCAAATTGCTCAGTCACACTTGGTCTACATTGATATTTTCAATTTTGGTTCTGTTGTCTACTCAGTGGCAGTATGTAGGTATAATACAGGATTTCATTATTATAGCTTATTCGTTGGTCACATCTTAGTCTTGATGTAACTCTCCATTAAACAGTCTGTTGTGGATTCCAGACTAATTTGTCCTAATTCCGATCAGCTTCCTCTTCAAAGCTGTTGCCTCCTCTCAACAGCATATCCGAATTCTCCCTGCTGTGTCAGAAATGGAAAGAGGCTCCTCTGAACCCCCAGTGGCTCGCAACACTGGCCCTGCCCCATCTACCTCCACTGCTCCCATGCCTATTCCCCGCTCCTCCTCCGTCTCATGCCACCCCCACCCAGGAAGTAAAAAACACAAGCGGACCCCCCTTTATCAGAGATCAGTAAGGGGGCATGTTTGGTAGTACCCAAGCTGAATTTAACGTGTGAGATGCTGTTATCTGATTTCGGCTAACAGCATGGTTTGTCATTAGAAAATTACTTTAAAGAACTGGTTTTGACAGATTTCAAGCGAGTGTGTTTGTCAGGTACATTATTAAAGGTTTGTTGCTGGAGGACTGTGTGCAGGCTATACTTATTGTTTCTTAGACCAGGTTTGCATGGACCTTGGGTCAGAGGTTACCCAGAGGAGTTACAACTAAGACCACTAAGAGGGAAATGTACTTGTATTTGCATGACACTAACCAGTAAGTGCAAAACTGAAAACACCACAGTGTTGGCACATTTTTCTTTTTTTTTTTTTGGTCACTTCTTGGATAAAAATAATTTTTAATTTTAAGTCCACCTGAAATTCTAAGCAGACTTCATCAGTGGTTTTGGCTTACTCTCCTCAACTGATGACAATAGGAATAACAGAAGGCTACAAAGTAGTTTTATTTTTGCTTTTCTTCCTCCCCACCTTCTCTGAAGTGTGCTATACATATATGCATGTTTGGTTTTTAAGGTTGGCATCAAACACTATAGCCTCCTCTTTTGGCTCCTCAGATCTGTCAGCTGCATTTTAACACAGTCTTGTTGTCTTCTCCAGATGAGTTTTGACCCCGGAATGCTCCATAACAATGGGCACACTGCTTATGCCAACGGCACAGGCCCTGGCATCCGAGAGACTGGTGTGGTCGAAAAGCTACTCACCTCCTATGGGTTCATCCAGTGTTCCGAACGTCAGGCGCGTCTGTTCTTCCACTGTTCCCAGTACAATGGCAACCTGCAGGAGCTTAAAGTAGGAGGTGAAAGAACCTGGACCAATGATAATTCTGCTTAAATTTGCATAACCTTCAACAAGATTTCTGGATAAATGGATTTGGTTTGAGAATATTTCAGCAGTACAAATATACATATCTTTTATGAATTTTCCCTTTTTTGTATGGATGTAAAATGGGCTTTAAGTTGCCCTAATAAATGTCTTAATCTTTTGAATTTATCTTGTTGAAACCTTCAAAAATTTAAAGTGCTGCAGTTGTTTTACCGTTTCTCTCTCTTATCTCCACAGATGATGTAGAGTTTGAGGTATCCTCTGACAGGCGCACTGGCAAGCCCATAGCAGTGAAGCTGCTTAAGATAAAGCCAGAGGTGCTGCCAGAGGAGCGGATCTCGGGCCAGGTGGGGCCAGACCTGCACGCCTATCCCTTTACTGTGCTGCATGGTTATATTCATCCAGTTAAGGAATACCATTTTACTTTTGGTTCTGTCCTTGTCTGTCAACTTAACCTTCTTGTAGCCCATTGTGTTTTTGGGCTGGGGATCATTGAGTCTTATTAGCCCCATTCATCCTGCATCTTAAGCCTTAAAAGAATGTTTTGTTTCTCTTCCTCCCATCAAGATTTTTAATACATTCGAATTAAACTGACTTGGATGTCACTGCCATTTATATCTGCTCAAGAGATTGAGCATTTAGATACAGATTTTCACATGGTTATGGGCAAATGTGGGTCACTACTTGGTAAATACAATGACTAACATTTTTGATGCGCAGAGCAAAGTGTGATGCACATGTCAGCAGGTCAAGGGAGCTGCATGTTAGGCTAGGCTTGATGTGTATGTGCATATTTTATGACAATTGATAATATGTGATGCCGCTTATCTTAATTTGTTCAACGTAAGACTGTCCAATTGCAGTGTATCTAATGTAAAGCAGCACACATAGTCATAGTCTTGTTCACTTAGGTGTCTGCATGCCAGAGACAGACTGGTGACCTGACGGTGCACAGCGTTCACATTGTAGACTTTAGATGGTGCATTAAAATTTTACATTGTTTTCTGGTATTGGAAGTCTTGTCCTGGAAAGAAAAAAAAGGAATGCTTATTTTTATCTTTGAGATGTATTGTGTTAAAGTCCTTGTTCCTGTACTCTCCTCTTTTCTGTAGGTTGTTTCAGCTATTCCTGTGCACTTGGATGGAAAGTCTGCTCCTGGCCAGGTTCCCACTGGTAGTGTGTGTTATGAAAGAAATGGGGTAAGAACTGTTCTCTGAGGATTTTCCTCAGACACTTATTGTTCAGTACATGTTTGGCTCAGGTTTGCAATTTGCATGCTCGTCTTTTCTCACATAGTCATTAATGATGATGCAAACCAAAGATATGCAACCACATGTTCTGAACAGCTTAGGGTGTATGTAGTCCTCATTCACACACTTGCATTTTTCTTCCTTGCACTGCTTTCTGTTGCCCTTTGCACCAGCATAGCTTCTTTAGTTATTGTACAAAATTGTCCACATTGATACTATCAGGCTCTACAACAACTGCAACAGCTGAATCAGGCTGTCATGTTGTAGTCGCTGTAGTCACTGTGTCACTTTACCCTGCAAATGTTACTTGTACAATTTTTAACGTACTTAAGAGTCACTTTACACTGCTGGACACTTTATACGGCGATTATTTTTTTTACACCACGTATAGAATCTACACTATCACTTATACTCGCATGTCATTCCCAACTATAGTGTTTTTACCTCATTAGTATTATCTTATTGTCTTTTATAATTCTGTAGTTTATTTGTCACTTCTTCTGCTTTGCTGCTGCTGTAACAAGTTAATTTCCCCATCCGTGGGATCAATAAAGTCCTATCTAATCTACTCCAATCTAGTTAGCAGTGTTAAATGTGAATATTAGGGGTGTTTTCATTTGTTACAGTATCTCAAATTATCTTTTTTTTTTTTTTTTTTTAAAGTTTAAGGATATTTGTTTGCCAGTACTTTGATGCCCAATGTCACATTTAATCGAGTTGGCATCTTTGCGGTCATAACTTGTTGATGCCATGTCAATATATATTTTTACCCCTCCGCCAAGTTCTGGCCAAAGGGGTATTGTAAATTGTTTTGTCATCTGTTTGTCCATCTGTCTGTCTATTAAATGACATAATTGCATTATCTGAAGAATGCAGTGATTATATCTGCACTAAAAATTATACTGTGGATGCATCTTAGCATGGAGCAGAAGCCTATTGAAAATAGCTTACCTTGGCCTACTTTTTCAAGGTCCATTGGCCTTGTGCCGTTGTAATAGGAGTACTTTTGAATATAAATGTATGAAATTAATTTTACAAACGTAAATTACAGTGCAGTAACTTTAAAGAGAATCTTGCACTGTATAGGGGTATTAAAAGTGCACAGCACATTATGTTTAACAGAGATTTAATGGTGTATTCAGTCACAGAAAATGCGTTACCTACATAGGCTACCCAGTGTAGATCACCTCTCTGAAGTATCATATCTTTGCAAATATGGTATTATAGGATGTGGACGCAAGATTACATTTGTACCTTTTTATCTGGAGTGGTACTAGTTGCCAGTGCAACCTGTTAAATATTCTCTTGAGAACTCTGTCTTTAGTTAGAAATTATGTTCAGACTAGTCTATATTGAACTTGTGCATAGCTGATGTAACCCAGTGTTATCATCACAGACTATTAATAATTGTGTCTTATTCACTTTCCACAGGAGGTATTTTATCTTACCTACACTCCTGATGACGTGGAGGGCAACATCCATCTGGACACGGGTGACAAAGTTAGCTTTTACATGGAGACCAACAAGCAGTGAGTCTTTACGCCATGTTTCTGTTGTCACAGTAATACTTTACCGCTCTGTGTTTTTAATATTTACTTGTCCTTGATTATAGTACTGGTGCTGTCAGTGCACGTAACATTCAGCTGGTGAAGAAGAAGCAAATGAGATGCCAGGGTGTGGTGTGTGCCACAAAGGTACAATAAATAGATAAATAGAGCTCTCCAGCTGCTTGCTACATCCATGCAAATACATCAGTATAACGCTGTATTTTCTTTTTTGGCCATTCAGGAGGCCTTTGGATTCATCGAGAGGGCTGATGTGGTGAAAGAGATTTTCTTTCACTACAGTGAGTTTAAAGGTGACCTGGAAGCTCTGCAGGCTGGAGATGATGTTGAGTTTACCATCAAAGATAGAAATGTGGGTGTCTCCTTTCAGCTCTCAATGCCTGTTGTCCAAAAATAACCTACACAGCTTCTCAAGTTTACAAGTGTTGAAAAAAAAATTATTTGTGTGGTCATAGGGCAAGGAGGTAGCCACAGATGTGAGGCTGCTCCCCCAAGGTACCGTCATCTTTGAAGACATCAGCATTGAACAGTTTGAAGGCACAGTTGTCAAAGTTATTCCTAAGGTTCCCACCAAAAACCAGGCAAGTACATTTGTAGATCAGCACAACCAGTTGTTTTATAAGAGCCATAATTCATACAATTTTCCTCCCCATTTTATCTCTTTCCTGCTTCTTGCAGAACGACCCTCTACCAGGTCGTATCAGTGCCCGAATTGGTTTCACTGACAAGGAGCTGCCATTTGGTGAGAAGGACACAAAGTCCAAGGTGACCCTGCTGGAGGGAGATCACATCCAGTTCAACATCTCCACTGACCGCAGAGACAAACTAGAGAGAGCTACCAACATTGACATTCTACCAGACACCTTTAACTTCACCAAGGAGACCCGTGAGATGGTGAGACTTGCATTTATTTTTCAAGCTGCTTAATCCTCAGTAAGGTCACAAGGCCTATGCCAGCTATCCTATTGAACACTTTTAACAGTTGCATACAAAATGTATTCTTAAAATATTAATATGGTTAAAAATGACAAAAGTAATGGGGTACATATTGGATAACTCTGTCAAGTGATTTGTCACATGTTTAAAGTTGACAATTTTACTGTATCAGTGAGCTGTTGTTTATCAGCTGAACACTCAGGCTCCACAGCTTAAGATCAGAGGTCAAAATGCACACCCTGGCTTCAAAATAGTTCTTCACAGGTGACATCCCTGTCTTTCCATCCACTTCATGTGTCACATGATGTATTAAATGTAGAAGTGCAGAATATGAAACAAGTACACCCTGTCTATTTTTTTTTTATATATATATATATATATATATATATATATATATATATATTATATAGCTTAGTGGTTTACACCGCTTGGCTCGTAAACAGAAGGTCACCGGTTCGAATCCCGGTTAAGGGCGAATGAGATAGTTGCGGACGGAACAACTAGAGATTGATGGGGTACAGCGTTGTACCTCATCCTGTACTAAGATGCTACAAGGGGGAGCCAGGACGATAGGTCAGCTTGGGGGTGGTTTCACCATCACCCCCACAATCAAGATTGGGTACCAAGC
>JAQQZY010000027.1:30131586-30152867 GCA_030068375.1 Ostorhinchus rueppellii | reverse complement strand
TGTGTGTGTGTGTGTGTGTGTGTGTGTGTGTGTGTCTTTATAGTAATTGTATAATTAAATTAAAGACCTTAATGTCAGTCATAGATGGGGGAATTATTTTTTCTTGGCCAGATACTTTTTGTTTTGTTCTTTCGGGTTAAAAAAGATTGTAAAGTTTGTAGACCTCAGACGCATGTAGGGCAAGAAAAGTTTAAGTGTTTGATAACAAATATATGTAATTTCCCATTTTTGTGGATATTATTCTTCCAAAAGAAATATGTAAGAAGAAAAATTCTGACTGATTATTTATCTCTTTTAAGTCACCCAAGTGTCGTACCATGTAGTTAACCTTTGACCTGCTGGTGTGTAGGTGACAGGTTTCGACAGTGTGGACGATGAGTCCAAGCACAGCGGTCATATGTTCTCCACCAAGAGCCCCAAGCCAGAGGAGTGGGACATTGTTAAGAACCCCTCCTACACTTATTACATCTACTACATGTACGCCAACATCGCTGTGCTCAACCAGCTCCGCAGGTAACCACCTCTGTCTCCCTAGACGTACTTTATCTGTTATGGAAAAATACTAACCAACAGGGATGTGATTTCCATTTTGTAGTGAAGTGACTTTGTCCCTTTGACTTATTGAATGTTCATTTTTATTTCATTAAATCTAGGGCATAGGTGTCAAACTCACTTTAGTTCCAGGGCCACATACAGCCCAATTTTACCTCAAATGAGTCAGACCAGTAATATAGTAACATAGAAAAAACTTAAATTACATAATGAAAATGTTTATCTACATAGTATGGATTAAAACATGTGAATAACATAAAAAATCACAAAACCCAGAAATTCCATGACAAAAAAAATGCAATTTCAGTCATAGTATGCCTCATCTTAACAATTACACATACGCATTACAATCTATAAATCACAGTGGATCTACAAAGGTACAAAACATTTCTTAACAGTCAGAATATTGCTATAATTGCACTTCTTGTGTTATTCATATTTGTTTGGTTATTTATATTGTTTGTGAGAGCACAGTTTGTAAATGTAAACTTTTTTTTAATGTAATTATACCTTTCTTTTTTTTTTACACTAAAACAAAGACAAACATAGAGTTGTCATTTCTATGTTATGATGTTAGTATTTTACTGGTCAGACCCACTTGAGATTGAATTGGGTTGAATGTGGAACTTGAACTAAAATAATTTTGACACCTTTTATTGTTAAAATCTTCTGTATAAGTTGTTGTCCTCACAAATTCAGCAAAAATTGAACCAATGGTGGTCCGGTTTTGACTCATGGGCCGTATCCCTGACACCTGTGTTCTAGGAGGTTAACTTGAAGGCATTTGAGGACAGTTATGAATTTTTTTTTTTTATTTGGTGTCATTGTTTTCCTTTCCAACATCAAAAATGAAAAAGAACAATTGGAGATTTTTGTATAATGAAATATTCTGCTTTTACAGCATTAAAAATCCTTTGTAAGTTGTGATGTGATGACTTTCTCCTCAAATGATGATACCAGAGCTTGCCTTTTCCTTTATTCACATTATCCACACTTGACAACAGCAGGACGTATGTCATCCGTCTTCTCTGTTACTGTAAAAGCATCAGTCCTCTCCTGACTATAGGCTTCTCTTCTGCTCTTCAGGCAGAGGGGAATGAACACATTCCTGTTCAGGCCTCACTGTGGTGAGGCTGGAGCCATCACCCATCTGTTGGCTTCCTTCATGACTGCTGACAACATCTCTCATGGCCTCAACCTCAAGAAGGTCAGCCTTCTTCATCAGAAAAACTCAGCTTCAATTAATTCAACTAACAACTAATTCAAATTATTCAGTCAAAATGCCAAAATCTAACTGTATGACTCTTTTCTGTCTTGCATCACCAGAGTCCTGTACTGCAGTACTTGTACTTCCTGACTCAGATCCCTATTGCCATGTCTCCTCTGAGCAACAACAGCCTGTTTTTGGAATACGCCAAGAACCCCCTCCTCGAGTTCCACAAGAAAGGCCTGGTGGTGTCTCTGTCGACCGACGACCCCATGCAGTTCCACTACACCAAGGTCAGACCACATGGAGAGAGCGTCTTTGATCGTAATGTACACTAGCGAGCACACAGACCTCTGTGTACAATATATAATGAATATTGAACTTCTGTGTATTATGCATCTAGAGGTTTGCATAATATTGTATTGAAGTCATTGCCTACAAAGGGAAACATGAGTACAGAATATACACAGCAAAATAATGGAAAACAATAGTAACAGGAGGAATTATAGGAATCAAAGTAAACTATGTGCAGGTACAAAAGTTCCTTCTTCCTTCCTGCATCATGGGTGTAACATTCTACCACTGAAGTTAGAAAACATAAAGATAAAGATGAATTATCCACATAGAATACAGGCAAATAGGTCTTAAGTTGCTGTGCAGCAGTTTCATCCAAGTCTTCATAAAACTGACAAAAGAAAATACAATTGGCCTATTGTAAAGTGAATATTATGACTTGATTTGTCATTGTTATCTTTGCCTTCTCAAACTTTGCTCATTTGGTGCAGTATTTCATATAATAACTTACTGCCTGAGCTCCTGATTAAGGTGTTAATAGAAGTAAGAGATATTTTTGTCAAAAGCCTCAAGATGGCTTTAACTTCTGTCCCTAAACAAAACCTCTTATCTTGATCAAAGCAAAGTGTCACTGTCCACTGTCTAAGATTTGTTCAGTTCAGTTCAGTTCAGTTCAGTTCAGTTCACCTTTATTGTGTCCCCGTGGGGCAATTTTTGTTGCAGCGTGTACAAGGACAAGTCATACAATTAAAAGTCAGGGGGAGAGGGTAAAAGTAGGTGAGATTTTGCTCCTGTTTCATATGCTGTGTTTATATTTGCCTCTTGTATTAAACAATGGCAGCTGGTAAAATATTTTTTTGGGTGAGGCACAATAATTCAAGTTGGTTTTCAGATGCACTGTGACCACAAATCACCACTAGGATATGCCAAAGCACATGCACCACTATTTTTAAAATATTAATTCAAATTAAAATAAAAATCCATAGTATGTGTTATGTATAATTTATTTTTTATTGAAAATTTCACCTGTCTATCCTTCAAACATGCACATTTTTCCATGACTCTATTGTTAGACATGGCAAGTGTCTTCTCTACTGATAAAATGGCCAATGCATTTAGATCAGGGGTGAAGGTAATACAGTGTAGATGACATGGCCTTAAAAAAGAAGAGAAAATTAAATAAGGGTTAAAAGAAGTCAGAGTAACTACTCATGCCAGAAAGCAAATCCTGCTCTCCTGCATCGACGCCAATAGTCTTACCCACTGAGCTATCCTGCCGTACATACTTGACTGCTCACTAAACAACATAAAACATTTTTATACTACACTTGAATTCAGCTTATTCACTTATATACATGGTACTCACAGGCTGTATCCTGTATATCTTGTTTATTTAAATAAAAATACTTTTGTAAGGGCCAGTAGCACGAAAAGCAAGCAAGTGACGGATCAAAGTGTAAATGTTAGTTTCTGTGTCCACAGGAGCCACTGATGGAAGAGTATGCCATCGCAGCTCAGGTCTTTAAGCTCAGCACCTGTGACATGTGTGAGATCTCCAGGAATAGTGTTCTGCAGAGTGGCCTGTCTCATGAGGTAATATGCAGATAGAGAGCTGGTACCAGTGACAGCTGACACATTAACTGCACACAATCATCTTGAAGTGTGTGTTTCTGTTTATGATGATATAGTTTTGTCCTGATGTGAGTAAAATCGCTTCTGATTATCTGATACATTAAGTTTAACATAACTGTCTAAAACATGCCCATGGTTTTCCTCTGTGTTTTAGGAGAAGACCCACTTCTTGGGTCAGGACTACTTGAAAGAGGGTCCAGAGGGCAATGACATCCGTAAGACTAACGTTGCTCAAATCCGTATGGCATACCGCTTTGAGACCCTGTGCTACGAGCTTGACCTTATCAAGGAGGGTCTGAAGTCTGACTAAGTGCTCACAAACCCATCAGAGGCTGTGGTGCACCCAGTCCAACCTTATCTCTGCTGTGACAAATGAAAAGCAGTTTTTAGTTTCCTGAAGAAAAGTGACCTTCTAACTCAGTGATGTTCTCTCCTTTGGTGGAAGAAACTTTTTATCTTCACTGTAAATTATGTGCACATCTTGTCTATTTGTCTCCTTCATAATTTATTACTATATTCTATATGGAGAAGCATCATGTTTTAGAATGAAAATAAATACAATATGAAACAAGTCAGTGACATTTTCCTTATTGATGCATTTCACAATGAATCAAATATTAGATCAGAAGAACAATGTTTACTTGACAAAGGGGATGTGGTCATTTTATGACAGTGCAGAGCTGCAGCTGCTCTTACATGTTTTCCATTGAGTCTGACCTTAAGTTGTAAATACAGCTGCATAGCAGCTTGCTCACCCACTAACCCAAGGAGGTTTCTGATAGCTGTTGTTCCCTTAAGTTTAAATTCAATAGACTTTTAGCTACATAAGCAGAATGAAGAGGAGGAATCTGCATCAGGCATGCAATTTATTGGTCCCAGTGAAGCTGAAGTTGTTGCTTAATGCATTCCCTTTTACCATCAGAGCTTCCATAGTGTCTGCCATTTCCTGTAAAGACATCCAGGATCTGTATTTACTTTACAAATGCTTCACTGCATCTTGACTAAAGTAACTAAGCAATTATATACAGGAAATTCATTCAGACTTTATCTTCAACTTTTTACATGTACTCAACTGTATTTATGAGGAAGTTGTTATTCATTTTCTGATTTTTCAACCCTTGTTGTCAAGTGAAAACCACAAATCTCCAAGTATTTCATTTTGAATGTTTATGATATTTTTCAGTTTTTCTTATTTAAGGAAATTTACTTCCTTCTTTAGCTGAATGCCCTCTGTTTTACATTCTTGGATTACCTGGAGAATGCAGTGTGACAAAGCTATAAACTACTTATACACATCAGTAATCACCTTTGACCAGGTGCAATGATTCCATACTGACTCCCAGTTACACATTATCTATCAACAATAAATCACAATCAGTTCATGAGAAAGGGTACAAATATATTATTCCAACTTTATGGACAACGGTACTTAACGGTGTATAAGAGCCAAAGATAGGCATGGATCATTTTAGTGCTGGGTGACGACAAAATGACAAATATCAAAATAAGAAAAAAAAATTTGTAAAATGTTAAAAAAAAAAAAAAAAAAAAAAAAAAAAAAAAAAAATGTTATAACGCCCCTCGGAAAGTTTTTTTCCCCCACGACACAACATTTACGGTTTCCCTCATTTATTCCATGCTCATACTGAGGCACTCTTGCAGGTGCTCCTCATACCGCATCATCCATATTTCCCAGGATACTTGAAGACAACACTGTTTATTCATCGTTGACAGCTGCAGGAGTTGATGTGATGACGTCTTCGCTTCAAACGCGATGATTCAACTAAACTTTCTCACAGTCACAGACCATCAAGTCGAGTGTAAGTGAACACGTCGAACCCGGAAGTTATGTATTTGACGTAACAAATTAATGTACTCTTTATTATTATTATTATTATTATTATTATTATTATTATTATTATTATTAGTAGTAGTAGTAGTAGTAGTAGTAGTATTGTTGTTGTTATTATTATTAATAATAATTAATTTATTGATTGATTAATGAATTAATTAATTTAAGCTTTTTACACGAGACAAACTTGTGAAATTTTCAAATTTTCCTCGAAATGAATGGAAGCAAAATTTACTGAAGGAACAATATGTTTAAGCCAATAAATAGCGTATTCACCGATTTGTGTCGACCGTTTGATTA
The DNA here is from genome assembly GCA_030068375.1 of Ostorhinchus rueppellii. Lineage (NCBI taxonomy): Eukaryota > Metazoa > Chordata > Actinopteri > Kurtiformes > Apogonidae > Ostorhinchus > Ostorhinchus rueppellii. Next base: position 30,147,030 of record JAQQZY010000027.1, on the reverse strand, counting down.
TGTCATTATATTCGTAAGCTTCGACATACTCTGAAGATAAAAGCATCTATTACTTTCAATTTTAAGCCCATCTGCAGTCCACAAAATGAGTAAGAAATACGATATAGCTCCAAAGAGTAAATATACTGTCACTTCATAGGCTGCCCTCATTTCAGACGTGGAGTCAACCTCAGATGGGCCGAATATTGATTTTATTCTGAAAGTCTTGACCGGAAATGACATTTATTTTTCAACGTCTTGATCGTAATTGTCCACAGGACAAGGGGCGAAGCAAGCTGCTTACTTTCCTCGTTTTCTTTTTCCAGTTTCTTTGTTGTTGTTTTTGAAGTGTATCGTTATTAACTTATTTACTAGTTATCAGCTCTTATCTCTATTAAACGCGTCCTCTTTCTTAAGTTTCTATTCAGAAACTTAAAGTGATTTAGAACTACTGAACGATGAGAGCGAGCTGAGTCGGGTTTTATTTAGTGTGTTTTTTAAAATTATTTTCTCAAAAGGAAAATGGAAAAATAACTTTTGCGCCTCACTTTAAGCTAATAGAGGTAAGTCACGCGAGATGAAGCTTTTCACTATTGTGATGTTTTGTTATCATTTGTCCTGTAACGTGTCTTAAATGGTCTTTCTGTTCTGAGTTAACCTTAACTGAATAAGTTCTACAATTTTGTAATGCGTTGAGTTCTTTCGCCAGTTCTTGGCCGTTAAAATATTGTGAAATTGCACTTCGCTCAACTTGATGTTTCCTCTGTGTAGCAGACCAAGGGGCGACACGAAACTGTTTTCAATCTAGTAAAATTTGATATATTACAGTATTTAAAAGTGTACCAATGTATTTTCATAAAAGTCACAGTTTTTTCTTGAATTGTTAGCTTATGCAGTTCAATTCGGTGTGCATTAAATAATTCAAACAGCCCTTCGAAGTAAACATCCTGTCAAACATAACCACAACGTCATATTACTGTGGTGGGAAGTGAACACCATGGTGGTATATTGTATGATGATGGTAGTTTTTCCATCATCTTTTGAATGCCGAACTACAAACTATTTTATTAAGAAGTTGGAGGTTATATTAAGATTTAGGTTTGTATTCGTTACTCTTTGGAAAACTTTGTAATTTAAAATATTTCAGTTGTTTTAAATGGAGTTTGGCATGGTGTTTGCCATATCCAGCAGGGAATGGTTTATAATAGAGGTAGACATCAGAAATGTTTTTTCAACCTTTATATATATTATTAGTACTACTAAAGTATAATACATTACCTCGTTAAGTCTAAAACGACACCAAAGAGATGATCATTCACTCCAGCTCACAAGAGCAACTAAGGCCATTGATCGCAAGGCTCACATAACTGCTATTTGCAAATCATCTGCAGGTGTTGCTTAGTATGGGAATACACAGGAATTTAATGAATAACTAAGCATAACATGAAATGCATATTTCACTCATTTCTTGACAGAAACAGTTGCATAAACAGGAAAACTACTATTAATTGCCAAAGTTTGAGTGAAAAATGATTTAATTTGCCACTAAATCTGTGGTACAGTTTCGGTGAGAGCTTAAACACAATACACTTTCCACACCCTTCAGTAACAAAAGGCTCCAGATGGTGAAGTTGTCACGATAAAGTGATGCATCACTCATTTGCACCTCTTTGAAAATTTTCACCTGGATGCACAAAGGCAGTTCTGCTAACTGGTGATGGATTAGTCATTTTAAGACACTTCATCTTTGGTGTGTCCTTTTATGTTGGTATTTAGTGAGCCCACATTTTTGTTTTATTATAGACTTAACTGTCAGTACTGATGGTAAACCACTGCCATACAATACCTCACCTACAACATGCTGTGTCATGCCGCACTGATTTCGGAGGGCGTTCTGTGGTTGTTTTGAAGGTGCAATTAGTTTTAATTTAGCTGCTGTGTGATGATGGGGTATTTCAGCTTCTCAGGTCCCCTGTCTGGTTTCTACATGAATGAGCAAGTTTCACAAAAAGGACAAGGAAGACCTATCTGCAGAGTTGACAGTCTCTTAAAAATCAGTGGGTTGCCCTCTGGATCTGTTATTTGATAGTATATTATGTCAGAGTTTGCTCACTTGGAATAACAGCATTCAGGTTTAACTTCATACCGTGAAAAAATATGATTTTGAGAATGTTCACAAAAGTGACTGTAAATAGTAACTATCTAAATAGGTTTGCTGTAATCCAAGATGGAATATTTGATTATTATCACAGGGTTTGGATATAGTTGATTCAAACATAGCTCAAATCAGTGGTTGCAGCTGGGTGCAAATCTTACCGCACCATAATTATGGACAGTCTGCTGATCCTTCTTCCTGAAGCTCAGGAAACGCAACTCATGCCTTCCTGTACAACATACCACTACACATGAGACAAATAATGCAAGTGGGTCAGTTTGGGAATCACATTGTCATGACATGGTCTGGCAATGATCGCGCAACATTCCAGTGGCACACACATTTGATTTAGGTCAAAGCAGACAAAAGCGTCACTTTTATCCTAACTGTGTCTAGCTATATGCCCCCCTTCCTCTGATACAGGAATGTAGCTCATAGCATTGTTATGATCAGGAGCTGAGCTGTGGAATTTTACTATGTCTCTTCCCCACAGTCTCTCAATCCCTCAATGTGCAACGTGTCCAAATGGTTTGTTTCCAGCAAGACAGGAGCTGCTGTACAAGACTGTACAGTGAGCACATTGATTTCGACTCTGAGAACATGAGTTGGGGTGGAGGCAATGCTGAGTTTTACATGAAGTCTATCTTTGACAGCATCTCATAAGAGGAAGCAAGATCCTAGGTTATTGATTAAAACCACAAACGTTCAATTCATGCTACAAAAACTGCAGATAATTAGTTTGGTTTTATGTCCACTGTCGTAAATAACAAAACAATTCAAAGAGCTCATGTTACATCATGTTAAGTGCAAATATATATATTTCCACCTAATTACTGCTATCTCCCTCTTCTTTAAATGTATATCTGCTTGCTTAGAAAGTTCTTCGAAATGATTAAACATGCACATTCTTCCTGTAATCTGAAGAAGAGCTTTGCAAGAACACTGAATTAGATTCATTCTTTGCTGTATAATTGGCATTTTGTCCTTGTCCAGCTCTGCGGTTTAGGACAGGAGCGATGCATAATATAGAATTCCCTTGAGGCTACAAAAAGCAGAGATGGCTTAAAACACACACTCAGAACTGCAGAATACTACGCTACCTTTGTCACTGTCCTTCCCTGTTATTCATGTACAAGCTGACCTTTATTCTGTCTTTTCTGATCTTCAGTCCAACTCTGACTACAATTTGTAGTTTCAGATCTGATGTAAGCTACCTCCTGTGTTACCTCTGTTTGACCCTCTAGTATGCTGTTCAGACGTGTTTCTAAGTGCAGGGTGATTGATGAGTAATTTTTGTGTCTTGTCTTCTTCTCAGGTTGTTTACAAAAGCAGACAAGGAGGAAATGACACACTGCTAGCAGAAGAAGACACATAGAGAAGTAGTGGAACAGTGATATCCATTAATTTGTATTTTTACAGGTTTTTTTTTTTTGGACTAATTAACAACAGATTACCTGGCTTTTAGTGCTTGTTGTAGTACAAACATTCCACATGGATTCACCAATGGAGAACTGAGGGTCAGGTGACACTTGCCCCCTCTCAACATGCTAGCTCTGAGACAGGAGCAGAGCAGACGAGGGGGTGGTGAAGTTGATCGCCTGAAAAAAGGGACCATCATGAGCCCCCAGTCAGGGAGGTCCCCTTCTCATGAGCAGGGTATAAACATCAGGGAGAAGATCTCACAGTGGGAAGGTCGCAGCCAACAGAGTCAGGACACCAGTTTGAAATCACGCCCTCCGATTGTGTGCCGCAGTCTGTCTGGGGATCTACTGGGCAACAGACTTTCCAATGCAGGCTCAAAAGGAGGGCTTCATGCCAAAGCCACCCTCTCCAAATCTAAAAGTGTAGGCTTAGACTTTCGAGAAGTCCAAGAACGTTCTGGACCTGGTGTGGTTGGTAGAAAGTCAGAACCCTTGCAAAAATGTTCCACTGAATTTTTAATCTCAACTCCAGGAAGTAAACCACTCACAGCACAAATATCTACATTTCCTAAAGCGAACACTGCAGTTGAAAACTTGACAGTGAAAGACATCTTCACTACCAATGACAGCAAAAAAATTGGCTGTGTGTTGGATATAGAAGTAGTTTCTAAACCTCTACCTCTGTCAATTGATGACCAAGAAGATGGCATGCCTGCTGGGAACTTCTACACTTCACGGGGCTTCTGGCGGAAACTCGAGGGGGACAAATTACTTTGGGAGAAAGGCAGAGAGTCTTCAGGTGAAGCTCAGCCTCCTCCCAAACCTCAGCGGACGTTCCAGTACCATGGAGCCAACGACAACATGAGGCGAAAAGTAACCTCTCATAACAAGCACTCCAGTGTGAGGAGGAGCAGGGTCGCACACCCGCCCAGCTTCCCACCTCCTCCATGTCCAGTTGCAAAGACCAATGGGATTTCACGGCATACGAAAAACAGGTTAGAACTGTGTTTTTGTCTGCACATTGGGCTTTTCACATCTACCAGTTCGCTGATGACCCATTTAAGGACTAGGATTGAGGTTACTTTTAAGCTGTGTTTAAAATGAGGTAATTCAGGCTGTGCCACATGCAAAATACAGAAAATGGCCATACACTTCCTAAGTTATGAACATATAATCCTAAACCTCTTGTTACATATTACTGAAGTATCAAAAATTCTTACTTAAAAAATGTTATATTGATCAAATATTTCAGGGGCCTCTCAAGCCCTATGATTGAGGCATTTTCATCCATTTCATCAAGCTTTTCCTTATTTTGCTGCTACCTTTTGTGAAAATACCCAGGAATACAGTGAGGTGTGTAGGTTTTAATTTTTAGGGCAGTTTTGGGGTGGGTACTGAGACTAATTGCTGGCCAAGGTCCGTTTATGATGTCACATGATATCTGGCAGCATTGTTCTCTATTGTCTAGGATGTGGCCTAGTTCTTCTGTGGGTCCAGGGTCATCATCTACACACACACACACACACACACACACAAGGCTAAATAACAAAGCAGGAAGCGACTCTTACTGTTGTTGTTACTTAGATATGTCTGTTAGTGAAACTTTTTTTTTGCCATCAAACTAGAGACACGTTATTTCATTGCATGTCACACATACAAGAAATTGTATTAGTGCATTGAGGGTGAAGACAACATCAATAAATTTGAGGGTTCTGATATCCTATCAATTCTCAAAAACACTGCATTGATTTTCAACCTGTAGTCTCCATTCAGAGATTTGTGGGAGTGATTTCTTGTGCTGTCGTGAGGTTTAACACTACCTTATTAACTAGGTTACATTAGCTGTTAGTATTCATTTGGAACTCCATTATATGATCGATCAGTTGGCCTGTGATATAGATCTCTTGATTCTAACTGGGGTGCTTAATGCAACGTTACTATTACTACTACTACTACTACTACTATTACTACAGTACTACTACTATGTTTATCATGTAGCTGAAGGTACCTGATGATGTGCTTCATGTATTACACTGCCCCTGAAGTGACTATATTTGGCTAAAAGCATCAGAGCTGCAAGAGCGATACAGGCAGGGGCTTTTAGGTGAGCTACTGCTACATGTTAGCTTACTGACTTGCTAAAATATCAAACTTCATCAAGTGCTATGTCAGTGTAACTTAAGTGCAAGTGCAGTCAAACCATCTCCTAGGGGAAAAAAACATTTTATGAAAGAACAAGAAACTCACAAAGTCTCACTCAGCAGCAACTGAGCTCTCAATCACACTTTTCAACCAAAACCTGACTTTGCATTTATCAAAGCTTCTATTTGGCCTGTAGTAATTTTAAGAAAGACCACTGCATCACTTTTGTACAAGTCCAAATAAAATGAAAGAGACCAGAGAGATTCCTGGAGAAAAAAAAATGGTTTAGTGTTTCTAAAGAGTTGTTCAGTGTAAGATGGGAGCCGGAACTTTCTGGCGCCAACCCCAAAAGCTACTAATAAAGCTATTATTTTTTACCCTTTGCTCTTCCCCAGCTTCACCCTATTCTCGAAACAGAGAACACGTGCTCCCAAAAACAATACATTACAAAGTGTAATACACAAAGTGATACAGTGTTCAAAATACCAAACTGGGCTTCAAAATGGCAGCCTCCAAAATGTGGACTGCCAAACTGTAATCTCCTGGGGGCATCATCCACATTTTATCTTGGGAATTACATCATCCTGAGTATATGTCCTCTCAGTAGTCAAACAGATTATTGGACAGGCTTAATCCATGAGTGCAACTGAGCATGTGTAAAACAAATAATTGAACACATAAAAACTGCACAATAAAAACTACGTAGAAGGAATGTGAATTAAACATGGTTTTGGTGAAATTAATTAGGTCCTTTTTTAAAACTAGCAGGGGCTTAATTTTTTACACGACAGCTGACATTGTCGTACTGCCAGCTGCTACACATATCTCTGTCTAAATCCTTTCACACTGTCTGTTCAGTGCTTTGCCTTTGTACCATATGCTCAGTCATCTCCTTTATGTCAGTGTTTCACTCAGTTTTTTTTGTCTAGTTTCAGCATGAGGAATTTTGTGGTAAAACTATGTCTGCACATTTGATAGTGAATAATATAAAAGTAGACTATATTTAGGACCCTTTTTCTCATTACCACAGGAAGTCCTTTGAGTACGAGGATGCAGAGCGTTTGACGGCAAAGCCAGGCTCTTTGGGAGGTGAGGCTCGGAACTCGGGCCTCTACCATGCCTACTCTGATGACAATATATATGAGGACATCGTCTGTAAGTGAAGCTTCCCACATCTTTGACTAATAAATTCAGGTAGTTTTCTAAACTAATTCTTTATTGAGGGCACAAATATAGATGAAGGCAAATGCAAATAATACCAAACTTAAATCATAAGCAAGTCTAATAATAGTCAATTTTATAATGACATAAAAGAAGAAAGGTTTACTTCCTCAGATTCTTTCTTGTTCTTCCACTTTTGTGGGCCTTGAAAAGAACAGAAAAAGTTTGCATGACCCACTAGGAGATGCAGGGATGTGTTCAGGCTGGTAGGGGTCATGAAGTCTGCTGTATATCTGAGAGTGAAGTTTTAAAATCCTCACTATAAAATTGATTGGGAGCCAGTGAAGTCTTCTTCCATCAGATCTGGCTGCAGCATTTTAAAGCAGTAGAATTTTGCTGAGGTCTTGCTATGATGTGTATGAATGAAAGCATTGCGGTAATAAAAAAAGAAAAAAAAAGAAAAATGTAGAATGACTGTTTGTGAGTTGTTTGAGAACTCTTGATCATTTCAAATGCCTGTCCTTCAACCAGCTGAATTAACTCTGATATTGTGTGTATCATCAGCTGAATGTGCTATTCATTTTATTCAAATTGTCCATTTACATATTGGCACATTGCAGTACTGCTGCAGAGCTGCATAAATAGCAATACTGTAAATAAACTGAACGAAAAATAAAGAATCATTGAAGTGCATTGGCCAAACATGTCTATGCAGGTTAAATAGTTTCTGATCACTTAAACAGTCAGAGAAGAGGACACTGGCGAGTTATTAAAAGTGGTGGAATGTGCACTGGGCTACATAATGCAGAAGTAGCCCAGAAGTCAGAAATGTTTTTGGTTAATGGATCAGTGTTGAGTCTTGACTCCAGTTCTAATAATACATCCATGGTGGTTTTGTGTCCAGATTGATTAAGATTGGGCTGGGGGTAGTGGCAATGGCCTCACTACATTCCTGTTTTTACAGGAAACACAGGATTATGCTAAAGCACATGCTACTTTGCTGGTAATTTTCTGGGGAAATACAGTTGTGCAGACAATACTTATTATTGTTTTTGCTTTTAGTTAAAACTGTAGGAGCCATTATTTAAAGAGAAGCACTCGGAGAGCGCAGACCTCCACCAAGGCAGTGTTTGTACTTTCATCCACTAGATGGCGCTGAATGTACGGATCACCACCAAAATCTAATCATCTGTAGGATACCCCATTTCTGACAATCTGTGAAAATTTCAAGAAAATGCGTTAGAACCTTTTTGAGTTATCTTGCTAACAGACAAACCAAGGCCGACGAAAACATAACCTCCTTGGCAGAGGTAAAAATACGCACCTTACTTTTGCGTCCCTCTTCTCTTGGTCCAAATTAAAGGACAATGAATTAGGCTTTCCTGGACTTGGGTTCAATTCCTGGTCCATGTCCTTTCCTTCATGTCATTTTCTCATCTCTCACTCACCCCTCCCTGTCTGTCTTTGAAAGGTTGAGTTACTAATTGATAATTAATCACTTATTTATTTCCCCATGGTAAGATAAAGTCTTATATTAATAAAGACAAGATGCCCAAAACATATTTAAAAGAAGACTAAATATTAATTAACTGAGTGTTGTTTCACACCCTGTTGAAAAGATAAGCCACATCACACTTCCAAGCTTCTGTTTAGCACCACAGGTCAGAACAATCAAGTCATGTCTCAGAAATCTTAACAGTGACTGGTCTTTACAATTCAGTTACATATTTTATCTCTCCTACCTCTCTGAAAACACTTCTGATTTGATTTTGTAGCTAGAATACATCTTTCACCTGAGACCATTTAAATTTTAACATACTGAAAGCTTACTGTGGATTTTATACTAAACAACCCCCCAAAAATTATGAAGTGCTGCAGCTTTATGTTGAAGATCTGGTTGCAGTGTTTCTGCCAATGACCTTCTGTTTTTTGTGTCAAACCCAGCTACTTCCTTACCTGCTTCTTTGTCACTGTTAGGTCAGTTTGGGAAGTTTTCAGGTCACAAACTGAACCTCTGAAAAAAGTGAGCTGTTTCCAATTAATAACTCAGCATACGGAAGAAGGACTTAGGTTTTACAAACCTGCCTTTCAGAATAGTTAAAAATAAATTCACTTTTCTGGGAATTTAATTTACAAGAAAATATAAAAAATCTTTTTAAAGAAATCTTTATCATTCTGTTAAAACCAGAGCAAACAAACATTGTCACAGTAGTCACCTCTCTCCATGTCCCTGACAGGTCATATCAACTCAGTTAAAATGAACATCTTGACTAAATTTTTCTGTCTTTTCCAGGCCTTCTCTGCATTTACACCTATATCTTTTTTGATCAACTGAATTTGACTAACCCATCTTACGTTTGGTGGGGGAAACTTCCCTATTGAAATAAGTCCTACCTTCAAAAAATTCAGCCAAAAACATATCTCTTCCTGCATTACGTGGACCTCCACCAAATCTATCTATAACCCTGTGGTTAAACATACTTTAAAATATGGGTTCAGTTCAGGAAACACTTTGGCTCACATGGCCTCTCTTAAGTCCCATCACTTCAAACCATCTTTTTAATCCATCTGTTCAAGATTCTGATTTTCAGGAATGTTACAGGAAGAGTAGACATCTCAGAAGTCTATTTGTAGATAATACTCTTGCATCATTAGAACAGCTATGCAAAATAATGTGACCTTTTGAATTCAGACTTCTTCAGGTATTTATAGGCCAGACATTTTGTGCTTTCTCTGTGTCCAGTTCAGCTACCTCGTCTGACAAATCATTAGCGGATACAGTTCTCTCTCTAAATTCATCCCACAAAAGACTGATCTCAGTGGCTTAGTGTCATATCTAAAGGGATATCTGATGGTTAAACTTAGAGCAGGATGGGAGGAAGATCTGGGTGTAACTTTATCAGAAGTCCCCTGGAATTGTACACTTAGACTTGATAACTCTACCTCCCTATGTGCCTGTCACTGTTTGATTCAGTTAAAGGTTGTGCATGGGATACACATACCCAAAAACCCAGAGGTTAGTCCTTACTGTGAAAAATGTAAGGTTTCCAAAGCCACCCTCATCCATATGTGCTAGTCCTGTCCCAGCTTCTGGTCCAAGGTTTTCAGTACTCAATCTCTAATTTTAAAGGTAAAGTTGGAACCAAACCCTCTGGTTGGTAGTACTGAGGAGGAGGTACATTTAACTTCTGAAAAGCATCCTACACTGGCTTTTGCTTCCCTCTTGGCTTGATGTGCTACTTTGTTAAAGTAGAAAGACGCTGTCGCTTGCACTCATGTGCAATGGTTTACAGACGTTATGTCCTGCCTAAAACTTGAGAAAACTGGACACTTGCTTAATTCAAGTGGAGTGTTCCAGAAGGTTAGGGGTCCTTTTCTGAACACATTCCAAGGGTTGTTTGGAGCTTGATGCCATTTCTTGCGCCAGTTGGTTGCTGGATGGGAGTCTTGAAGCATTGTGGTGGGTCCATTCAACATTGCTCACTTTGATGGCAGTGACCAAAGAGGAGTTGTTGTTTTGTTTTTTTCCAAATTTCTTGGGGTTCTCTTCAGCTTTTTTGAAGTTTTTGTTGTGCCCAGATGTGTGTGCATTTGTGTGATGGTGTACACATGTATCTGTGGAAGGTTTGCACAGCTTCAATTTAAAAAAGAAAAAAAAGATCTGCATACTTCTTCACCACTGATTGTTAATATTGATTAGCCTTTCTATTATTCATTGATGTGGGCAAAAATGACACAAAAGCATGAATCAAAATTAGTAGATAAATCATTAGGTAGTACATTAAGGCAGTTTAATCTTATCTTGCATTGATGGAAGTGACTGCACTGTAGTTTCCTATTAAATCAGGACTTGTAGAAGACCTATGAAAAAGATTGTGAAGAGGAAAATCAAATTTTACTTTTTTTTGGTGTTGTTTTTCTTTTACTTTTTTCAGATTGACTTGTTACTGAACTGCTGTTATGTTTGCAAATAGTTTGCTGGAATTCCTCACTGTGTGGACCCCATAAAATATCCAGGTGTCCTATGACCCTTCTCAACCATCAGTTTGTGTTCCCTCAGGTGACATGACCAGAGATAACCCCTACGAGGATGTTAAACTCTCTCCAATGTGTCTCCCTATTGTCAGACCTCATGGCCCAAAGGTACAAGGAGATGTTCCCTATGTGTCTTCTTTGCTCTTTACATAAATCTCTCTGTTACCTCTGGGTGACTGTATCTCATAGTCCTCATTTAACTTGAGGTTTCAAGGCAGGAACCAGTTTTAACATACAGTTCTTATCTTCTAGTTTCCTCCAAAACCTCACACTTTACAAGGCAACACTGGCAAAGTGGAGAGAAAGGGGTTCCAAGCATCTACAGCATCCAAAGCCCTAACCCTTTTAGATAATCCTAAAGCAGCTCCAGTACGATGTGCAACCACCCAGAAAACACTGCGGATTCCTCAGGTACTGTAAATGATGTGGACTCTGTGTAGATGCATGGCATCTGGTAGAGCAACAAACAGATGAGTGACGTGTGAAAAATGGGGGCGGTGACTTGTTGAGCAGGAAAGAGCCTGACAGAAGTAGATAGTGGCAGCACAACAGCAAATACAGGAATACTTTTCAGAATTCAAACATTAGACGTATATCTGAACAAGCCATGGCAGTGGGCAGACTGGGGACAGAGACGAACTTAATCACCGAGGTACAGTAAAAAAATATATAGTATATGTAGATGTACATCAGAACTAGATAAACTATTAAACCCATAAGACACTTGTGTTTCCGCAGTTTTGAAAACCGGTACACAGGCTATTTTTAGACAATGAAATCCTCACTGTCCTGGTCTCTTTATTTTCCATTTTCTAGTATTCCGTTTAAACTTACAATTATTCCCTTCAAGAAGCAGAAAAAGTAACATTCATGGAAGTCTTTAAAATCTTTAAAATTACATTTTTGATGCAGATGATAAACTATTGAAAATAGGTGCAGACCTAGTAATATCTCATTATCTCATTTTTCTACTCTAACAAAACTGCTATTTTCTTGGTAATGGCATTATTTTCTGTCCATACTGTGTCATTGTCATGTTTAAGTTGCCTGTTCAGCTGCCTGTCCTTAGTGTGTCCTTTTCTAGATAAGTTACTGCTTCCTGTATGAGTTAAATTCAACTGTCCATGTGTATTAATGCAGGGTCCTATCATATATAGCAGGCTTCTCTTATGGCATTCATAGAAGAATGCAGGAATGTAAGATTTAAGAAATATTGAAAATCCATCATAATACAATTATGTACTTGGAGGCTTTTATATCTTGACTCCCTCTAATCATCATTCTGTAATAGATGTGAAATTACTAGGCTGACAAGCGCGTTTTCTACTCCGCAGTATGTCAACAAGATTGAGACCATTTTTGATGACAAGCGAGGGAGGAAGAGAGTGAAGAACCAGGGAGTAGCAGTACGAGGTGTGACACACACACACTCGCACACACAGCAGATGTCCAAATGTCACCCACATCAACACTTGACTAAGATTAAGTTAACCCTCCTGGTGGAAATACCCATCTTTTGATGATACACTCAAGGCCAGCTGCAGTATATGAAGCTGCTGATTATGAAACAAAGGCTGCCTGTCTGTATCTGATCATGGCTTCGCAAACTTTTTCATTCCTCTGCTAATCTCTCCTCCCTTCCTCCTTTCCGTTAATTCATATCAACAGAGGAGACCAGTGGGACAGAGAGTGACCCTGAGGACAACACCAAAGGTATCACTGCAAAGTTAATATGTCTATAATGTTCAGTTATATTTTATGCATCTGGCATACAAATACACATTCTTAAACAGAGCTTGAAACACTGCTTTGGTTAGTCAGCCACTTAATACTGGTGTAATTAAGTATGAGCAAGTAGGAAGAAATGAAAAATCTCTACCAGGAAAATCTGTAACTTCTCCTAGGAATTTATTAGTTTCAGCAAAGTCATTTTTATTTTTATTTGTAATTTCCTGGAAGTGTTCAACACATTGCATATTTGAAGAAATGCAACAAATAGTATTACCTGATAATATTCTACACATGGTGACAAATGTTGAACAGAACATGACAACAATAAGTTCCAATAGTCACTGCAGTCCAGAATTGTGATGTTTTACCTGGTGTTGTTGAATTTTCCCCAAAAGGGGAAACAAATGAGACATTTGAAATGGGAAATGTATTGAAATGTAAAATTCTGTGAGAGAATGGGTTTTACTCAAAATAATTATTTGTTTTTGTTGAGTTCCACTTAAAATGTAGAATAAATATGTAAGAAATATATTTGCTTGTGTGCTTAGGAAAAGTTGGGGTCACATTACTTGGAGTTGGTTAACTGATGTTAACTATATTTCTAACCATGGTCTCCATTTACATCCATGACAAGCACCTGTGAACTGATATTTATGTACAGTATGTTGAGAACTGAAGTTCAAAAATCCTTGTATTTGCTCAGTACATGTCTTCTGCTCTTCTATAGTGGCAAAGTGTGCAACGTTAGCTACCATTAGCACAGAAATTATGTCAGTGAATGTCAATTAACAACTGTCTCTCAGTAAATCACTGACTCCAATACCCTTCTCAAAAGCACAGCTTGTACCTATTGAACACTTTAATGTGTACTGAAGAAAAGAAATGATCACACAATATTAAAAGGGAATTGTTTAAAATGTTTGTATTTTCTGATTCTGACATTGCTAAAATATTGTGTGGAAAGGCATTTTCTGAAGATAGAAATTCAATTTGTTGAAACTTGTGGAAGTTGTGCTCTGACTAACCAGTATGTTACTAACTAAAGACCAGAGAAAAAGCCTCCAAACAACATCAGGAATGGCATCTTTGAAAGGCAAAACAATGGCTTTGGTTTTCAGTTACTGCTGTGGAAAACAGGCCACTAGTTCTCCAGGACTTTTATGTTCCTCCACAGGATGATCACCATGAAGGTCACAATAATTGTCAAAAAAAGGCCTTGTATTGCCCCTCAGTGTTCAGGGACACATTACCATATTGTTTCACTGTGATGTTCAGGAGGCTCCAGGAGATCAGTTTACATCCAGTCCACACTGAAGCGTCGGCCAGGTTACCGCACCCTGGAGAGAGACCTCATCCAGCTGCAGCAGCAGCAGCTCTTCCAGATCTTCGTGGTAGTGTCACTGAGAAAAAGTTCCCTGGGAAACACCTACTCCCCTGAAATTACGCAACAGTTCCCTAAAATGGTGAGAAGTCTTGACCCCACCCATTTTTAGGACAAAGGACAAAACTCTGCTTTGATCATAACTCTTGAACTGGATGGTATTTGGGCTGATTCATTTAAGTCAAAACTTTAATCTTATTTGGCAAAATTAAAGGAAGATGATTCTTGTTTCCTTAAGGAGTATGAGCAGTCTTTTAAAAGGGAACTTCCAAGATTTAGTAAAAGCTTTGACCACTACTTCACTAAAAACCTAGTCACTTGGAACTTGGAACACATATTGACTTGAATAGTGCATCCAGGCTTTACTGTTTGTCAGGTGGGAAGCCAAAGCTTTGAAAAAAATTTGAAAATGGTGTGCACTTCTAAAATTATATATTTATTCATTTAGCAAGGTAAAATTGTCATTTGTTTCAACATAGTCTGGAGAATTTGAAGAGATGGGAAAGTATTCTGTATCTACTGTCCACTTAAATGTGTGCAATTTTTGCTATTCTCTCAATCAATAACAAAAAATACTAGTTCTGAGCATTACAGAACCACCATTGCAGCATATAATCTATATGACTGAACATTAGAGCATTTCACAAAAAGTTAAACCAAGAAAAAATTTTGCAGTTCTATGAACATCGTGTTTATGACATGCCAAAATACAGATTTTATAATTCAGAGTTGTAAAAATTTGAAATGACATTTCATTTTATGTTTTTAATTGCTTTTTTAGCAGTAATACTGCTTTGCTTAGTTTCATTACTGGAATTCTGTTTCTCCAAAGCGGGGGCACGTTGGCCGCTGTCTACTGTAAGGAATTCACCCACAATGGATTAAGAGCTCACACAAACCCCACTTCTGGACAAACTCTTTAGAGTGCCTGTGAAAAAATACCTAAGACTGTAAAACCTAGAATGAGTCATGTCTTTTTCTCTTAATAGGATTATTTCAATTGGATTATATTCAAATGCAGTTAAATGATAACTGAGTGCATCTGGGTCCCTCAGGAGTCACAGCTGTAACTGAATTCCCTTTGTTTCAGTTTGAGAAGTCATCCCGTCTGTCCAGAGAGGCTGAGGACCAGCTCAGGGTTATTCCTCAGTTCTGCTTCCCAGACTCACAGGACTGGAAACCCTCTGCACACATGCCAAGGTCGGCTCAGGCACAACACCATAGTTCTGTCCATTTCTTGTATCTCTTCTTTGTTGCAATCCAACATACCACCCTACTATATTATTTCAATCCATACAAATAAATAAATAAATAAATAAATCCAAGTGAAAATGGAATAGTTGTGAAGTGAAAACATTTTTATTGGTTTTTATAGCTCAGTAAAAATACAAAAACTTATAGCCCAGATCTTTGAATCATTTTCAATTAACTACCCTATA